>CAKOGX010000012.1:0-7500 GCA_934045075.1 Yponomeuta sedellus
ACCTAACCTAACCTAACCTAACCTAACCTAACCTAACCTAACCTAACCTAACCTAACCTAACCTAACCTAACCTAACCTAACCTAACCTAACCTAACCTAACCTAACCTAACCTAACCTAACCTAACCTAACCTAACCTAACCTAACCTAACCTAACCTAACCTAACCTAACCTAACCTAACCTAACCTAACCTAACCTAACCTAACCTAACCTAACCTAACCTAACCTAACCTAACCTAACCTAACCTAACCTAACCTAACCTAACCTAACCTAACCTAACCTAACCTAACCTAACCTAACCTAACCTAACCTAACCTAACCTAACCTAACCTAACCTAACCTAACCTAACCTAACCTAACCTAACCTAACCTAACCTAACCTAACCTAACCTAACCTAACCTAACCTAACCTAACCTAACCTAACCTAACCTAACCTAACCTAACCTAACCTAACCTAACCTAACCTAACCTAACCTAACCTAACCTAACCTAACCTAACCTAACCTAACCTAACCTAACCTAACCTAACCTAACCTAACCTAACCTAACCTAACCTAACCTAACCTAACCTAACCTAACCTAACCTAACCTAACCTAACCTAACCTAACCTAACCTAACCTAACCTAACCTAACCTAACCTAACCTAACCTAACCTAACCTAACCTAACCTAACCTAACCTAACCTAACCTAACCTAACCTAACCTAACCTAACCTAACCTAACCTAACCTAACCTAACCTAACCTAACCTAACCTAACCTAACCTAACCTAACCTAACCTAACCTAACCTAACCTAACCTAACCTAACCTAACCTAACCTAACCTAACCTAACCTAACCTAGACCTAACCTAACCTAACCTAACCTAACCTAACCTAACCTAACCTAACCTAACCTAACCTAACCTAACCTAACCTAACCTAACCTAACCTAACCTAACCTAACCTAACCTAACCTAACCTAACCTAACCTAACCTAACCTAACCTAACCTAACCTAACCTAACCTAACCTAACCTAACCTAACCTAACCTAACCTAACCTAACCTAACCTAACCTAACCTAACCTAACCTAACCTAACCTAACCTAACCTAACCTAACCTAACCTAACCTAACCTAACCTAACCTAACCTAACCTAACCTAACCTAACCTAACCTAACCTAACCTAACCTAACCTAACCTAACCTAACCTAACCTAACCTAACCTAACCTAACCTAACCTAACCTAACCTAACCTAACCTAACCTAACCTAACCTAACCTAACCTAACCTAACCTAACCTAACCTAACCTAACCTAACCTAACCTAACCTAACCTAACCTAACCTAACCTAACCTAACCTAACCTAACCTAACCTAACCTAACCTAACCTAACCTAACCTAACCTAACCTAACCTAACCTAACCTAACCTAACCTAACCTAACCTAACCTAACCTAACCTAACCTAACCTAACCTAACCTAACCTAACCTAACCTAACCTAACCTAACCTAACCTAACCTAACCTAACCTAACCTAACCTAACCTAACCTAACCTAACCTAACCTAACCTAACCTAACCTAACCTAACCTAACCTAACCTAACCTAACCTAACCTAACCTAACCTAACCTAACCTAACCTAACCTAACCTAACCTAACCTAACCTAACCTAACCTAACCTAACCTAACCTAACCTAACCTAACCTAACCTAACCTAACCTAACCTAACCTAACCTAACCTAACCTAACCTAACCTAACCTAACCTAACCTAACCTAACCTAACCTAACCTAACCTAACCTAACCTAACCTAACCTAACCTAACCTAACCTAACCTAACCTAACCTAACCTAACCTAACCTAACCTAACCTAACCTAACCTAACCTAACCTAACCTAACCTAACCTAACCTAACCTAACCTAACCTAACCTAACCTAACCTAACCTAACCTAACCTAACCTAACCTAACCTAACCTAACCTAACCTAACCTAACCTAACCTAACCTAACCTAACCTAACCTAACCTAACCTAACCTAACCTAACCTAACCTAACCTAACCTAACCTAACCTAACCTAACCTAACCTAACCTAACCTAACCTAACCTAACCTAACCTAACCTAACCTAACCTAACCTAACCTAACCTAACCTAACCTAACCTAACCTAACCTAACCTAACCTAACCTAACCTAACCTAACCTAACCTAACCTAACCTAACCTAACCTAACCTAACCTAACCTAACCTAACCTAACCTAACCTAACCTAACCTAACCTAACCTAACCTAACCTAACCTAACCTAACCTAACCTAACCTAACCTAACCTAACCTAACCTAACCTAACCTAACCTAACCTAACCTAACCTAACCTAACCTAACCTAACCTAACCTAACCTAACCTAACCTAACCTAACCTAACCTAACCTAACCTAACCTAACCTAACCTAACCTAACCTAACCTAACCTAACCTAACCTAACCTAACCTAACCTAACCTAACCTAACCTAACCTAACCTAACCTAACCTAACCTAACCTAACCTAACCTAACCTAACCTAACCTAACCTAACCTAACCTAACCTAACCTAACCTAACCTAACCTAACCTAACCTAACCTAACCTAACCTAACCTAACCTAACCTAACCTAACCTAACCTAACCTAACCTAACCTAACCTAACCTAACCTAACCTAACCTAACCTAACCTAACCTAACCTAACCTAACCTAACCTAACCTAACCTAACCTAACCTAACCTAACCTAACCTAACCTAACCTAACCTAACCTAACCTAACCTAACCTAACCTAACCTAACCTAACCTAACCTAACCTAACCTAACCTAACCTAACCTAACCTAACCTAACCTAACCTAACCTAACCTAACCTAACCTAACCTAACCTAACCTAACCTAACCTAACCTAACCTAACCTAACCTAACCTAACCTAACCTAACCTAACCTAACCTAACCTAACCTAACCTAACCTAACCTAACCTAACCTAACCTAACCTAACCTAACCTAACCTAACCTAACCTAACCTAACCTAACCTAACCTAACCTAACCTAACCTAACCTAACCTAACCTAACCTAACCTAACCTAACCTAACCTAACCTAACCTAACCTAACCTAACCTAACCTAACCTAACCTAACCTAACCTAACCTAACCTAACCTAACCTAACCTAACCTAACCTAACCTAACCTAACCTAACCTAACCTAACCTAACCTAACCTAACCTAACCTAACCTAACCTAACCTAACCTAACCTAACCTAACCTAACCTAACCTAACCTAACCTAACCTAACCTAACCTAACCTAACCTAACCTAACCTAACCTAACCTAACCTAACCTAACCTAACCTAACCTAACCTAACCTAACCTAACCTAACCTAACCTAACCTAACCTAACCTAACCTAACCTAACCTAACCTAACCTAACCTAACCTAACCTAACCTAACCTAACCTAACCTAACCTAACCTAACCTAACCTAACCTAACCTAACCTAACCTAACCTAACCTAACCTAACCTAACCTAACCTAACCTAACCTAACCTAACCTAACCTAACCTAACCTAACCTAACCTAACCTAACCTAACCTAACCTAACCTAACCTAACCTAACCTAACCTAACCTAACCTAACCTAACCTAACCTAACCTAACCTAACCTAACCTAACCTAACCTAACCTAACCTAACCTAACCTAACCTAACCTAACCTAACCTAACCTAACCTAACCTAACCTAACCTAACCTAACCTAACCTAACCTAACCTAACCTAACCTAACCTAACCTAACCTAACCTAACCTAACCTAACCTAACCTAACCTAACCTAACCTAACCTAACCTAACCTAACCTAACCTAACCTAACCTAACCTAACCTAACCTAACCTAACCTAACCTAACCTAACCTAACCTAACCTAACCTAACCTAACCTAACCTAACCTAACCTAACCTAACCTAACCTAACCTAACCTAACCTAACCTAACCTAACCTAACCTAACCTAACCTAACCTAACCTAACCTAACCTAACCTAACCTAACCTAACCTAACCTAACCTAACCTAACCTAACCTAACCTAACCTAACCTAACCTAACCTAACCTAACCTAACCTAACCTAACCTAACCTAACCTAACCTAACCTAACCTAACCTAACCTAACCTAACCTAACCTAACCTAACCTAACCTAACCTAACCTAACCTAACCTAACCTAACCTAACCTAACCTAACCTAACCTAACCTAACCTAACCTAACCTAACCTAACCTAACCTAACCTAACCTAACCTAACCTAACCTAACCTAACCTAACCTAACCTAACCTAACCTAACCTAACCTAACCTAACCTAACCTAACCTAACCTAACCTAACCTAACCTAACCTAACCTAACCTAACCTAACCTAACCTAACCTAACCTAACCTAACCTAACCTAACCTAACCTAACCTAACCTAACCTAACCTAACCTAACCTAACCTAACCTAACCTAACCTAACCTAACCTAACCTAACCTAACCTAACCTAACCTAACCTAACCTAACCTAACCTAACCTAACCTAACCTAACCTAACCTAACCTAACCTAACCTAACCTAACCTAACCTAACCTAACCTAACCTAACCTAACCTAACCTAACCTAACCTAACCTAACCTAACCTAACCTAACCTAACCTAACCTAACCTAACCTAACCTAACCTAACCTAACCTAACCTAACCTAACCTAACCTAACCTAACCTAACCTAACCTAACCTAACCTAACCTAACCTAACCTAACCTAACCTAACCTAACCTAACCTAACCTAACCTAACCTAACCTAACCTAACCTAACCTAACCTAACCTAACCTAACCTAACCTAACCTAACCTAACCTAACCTAACCTAACCTAACCTAACCTAACCTAACCTAACCTAACCTAACCTAACCTAACCTAACCTAACCTAACCTAACCTAACCTAACCTAACCTAACCTAACCTAACCTAACCTAACCTAACCTAACCTAACCTAACCTAACCTAACCTAACCTAACCTAACCTAACCTAACCTAACCTAACCTAACCTAACCTAACCTAACCTAACCTAACCTAACCTAACCTAACCTAACCTAACCTAACCTAACCTAACCTAACCTAACCTAACCTAACCTAACCTAACCTAACCTAACCTAACCTAACCTAACCTAACCTAACCTAACCTAACCTAACCTAACCTAACCTAACCTAACCTAACCTAACCTAACCTAACCTAACCTAACCTAACCTAACCTAACCTAACCTAACCTAACCTAACCTAACCTAACCTAACCTAACCTAACCTAACCTAACCTAACCTAACCTAACCTAACCTAACCTAACCTAACCTAACCTAACCTAACCTAACCTAACCTAACCTAACCTAACCTAACCTAACCTAACCTAACCTAACCTAACCTAACCTAACCTAACCTAACCTAACCTAACCTAACCTAACCTAACCTAACCTAACCTAACCTAACCTAACCTAACCTAACCTAACCTAACCTAACCTAACCTAACCTAACCTAACCTAACCTAACCTAACCTAACCTAACCTAACCTAACCTAACCTAACCTAACCTAACCTAACCTAACCTAACCTAACCTAACCTAACCTAACCTAACCTAACCTAACCTAACCTAACCTAACCTAACCTAACCTAACCTAACCTAACCTAACCTAACCTAACCTAACCTAACCTAACCTAACCTAACCTAACCTAACCTAACCTAACCTAACCTAACCTAACCTAACCTAACCTAACCTAACCTAACCTAACCTAACCTAACCTAACCTAACCTAACCTAACCTAACCTAACCTAACCTAACCTAACCTAACCTAACCTAACCTAACCTAACCTAACCTAACCTAACCTAACCTAACCTAACCTAACCTAACCTAACCTAACCTAACCTAACCTAACCTAACCTAACCTAACCTAACCTAACCTAACCTAACCTAACCTAACCTAACCTAACCTAACCTAACCTAACCTAACCTAACCTAACCTAACCTAACCTAACCTAACCTAACCTAACCTAACCTAACCTAACCTAACCTAACCTAACCTAACCTAACCTAACCTAACCTAACCTAACCTAACCTAACCTAACCTAACCTAACCTAACCTAACCTAACCTAACCTAACCTAACCTAACCTAACCTAACCTAACCTAACCTAACCTAACCTAACCTAACCTAACCTAACCTAACCTAACCTAACCTAACCTAACCTAACCTAACCTAACCTAACCTAACCTAACCTAACCTAACCTAACCTAACCTAACCTAACCTAACCTAACCTAACCTAACCTAACCTAACCTAACCTAACCTAACCTAACCTAACCTAACCTAACCTAACCTAACCTAACCTAACCTAACCTAACCTAACCTAACCTAACCTAACCTAACCTAACCTAACCTAACCTAACCTAACCTAACCTAACCTAACCTAACCTAACCTAACCTAACCTAACCTAACCTAACCTAACCTAACCTAACCTAACCTAACCTAACCTAACCTAACCTAACCTAACCTAACCTAACCTAACCTAACCTAACCTAACCTAACCTAACCTAACCTAACCTAACCTAACCTAACCTAACCTAACCTAACCTAACCTAACCTAACCTAACCTAACCTAACCTAACCTAACCTAACCTAACCTAACCTAACCTAACCTAACCTAACCTAACCTAACCTAACCTAACCTAACCTAACCTAACCTAACCTAACCTAACCTAACCTAACCTAACCTAACCTAACCTAACCTAACCTAACCTAACCTAACCTAACCTAACCTAACCTAACCTAACCTAACCTAACCTAACCTAACCTAACCTAACCTAACCTAACCTAACCTAACCTAACCTAACCTAACCTAACCTAACCTAACCTAACCTAACCTAACCTAACCTAACCTAACCTAACCTAACCTAACCTAACCTAACCTAACCTAACCTAACCTAACCTAACCTAACCTAACCTAACCTAACCTAACCTAACCTAACCTAACCTAACCTAACCTAACCTAACCTAACCTAACCTAACCTAACCTAACCTAACCTAACCTAACCTAACCTAACCTAACCTAACCTAACCTAACCTAACCTAACCTAACCTAACCTAACCTAACCTAACCTAACCTAACCTAACCTAACCTAACCTAACCTAACCTAACCTAACCTAACCTAACCTAACCTAACCTAACCTAACCTAACCTAACCTAACCTAACCTAACCTAACCTAACCTAACCTAACCTAACCTAACCTAACCTAACCTAACCTAACCTAACCTAACCTAACCTAACCTAACCTAACCTAACCTAACCTAACCTAACCTAACCTAACCTAACCTAACCTAACCTAACCTAACCTAACCTAACCTAACCTAACCTAACCTAACCTAACCTAACCTAACCTAACCTAACCTAACCTAACCTAACCTAACCTAACCTAACCTAACCTAACCTAACCTAACCT
>CAKOGX010000012.1:12500-15000 GCA_934045075.1 Yponomeuta sedellus
AAAAGTCCTAGTCAACTACGCCAGAAGAACGAGCGAAAAAGAAACCACGAAGGGCTGCGTACAGGGCAGTATAGCCGGACCAACCTTTTGGAACCTCATCCTGGACCCACTGCTACTGAAAATGGCGAGCAACAAGATCTTCTGCCAAGCCTACGCCGACGATGTTGTCCTCGTGTTCTCAGACCACAGCGTCGATGCCCTCCAGCAAAGAGCCAACGAGACTCTAAAAATAGTGTCAGACTGGGGAGACGAAAACAAGCTCAACTTCGCCCCGCACAAAACAAACGCAATGGTCATAACGAAAAAACTTAAGTACGACAACCCAGAAATCCAAATGGCAGGCACCCAGGTAAAACTCGTTGAGGAAATCAAGCTACTGGGCCTTATCATCGACCGAAAGCTCACTTTCAATGCGCACGTGGCCGCAACTTGCAAAAAAGCTGCGGATATATACAAACAGCTAGCGTGCGCAGCAAAGGTGAGCTGGGGACTGAACACGGACATCATCAAAACCATATATGTGTCGGTGATAGAGCCAATCGTGCTATACGCGGCCAGCGCCTGGCACCCGGCGGCGGAGAAGTTGATGATACGTAATCAGCTAGACTCGCTGCAAAGGGGCTTTGCGCAGAAATCCATCAAAGCGTACCGCACGGTGTCTCTAACATCGGCACTGATACTGTCGGGCCAACTGCCACTGGACCTCCGTGTCATGGAGGCTGCCGCGCTCTTTAAAGTAAAGAAAGGTCACTCTAAGGAGTTCATGCCACCGGGCAGAGAGCTAGAGCGCAAGGTCGGATACTTTGACCATCCCCACCCATCCCAACTGACAACAACGGAGTACGAGCGCCTCGAAGATATGGAGCCCAAAACACTGGAGGACCTACAGATGGTCGGCCCGCAGATATACACAGACGGCAGTAAAATCGAAGGCAAAGTAGGGGCTGCCCTAACATGGTGGTCCAATGGAAAAGAGTCCAAATACTCGACCTTCCGCCTGGAGCCCCACAATACCGTGTTCCAATCGGAAATGTACGCTCTCTACAGAGCAGTGAAAATGGTGAGAGACAAAAAGACGGACACAGCCAACATACTGAGCGACTCAAGATCATCGCTCGATCTCCTGAGTTGTCCGTCAGTAACCCACCCACTAGCTCTAGAGATTAAGAGACTCGTACAAGAAATCCGAGCCGAAAACAGGAGCGTGAGGTTCTTCTGGCTAAGAGCTCATGTGGGCACCCCCGGCAACGAAAGAGCAGACGCCCTGGCCAAAAAAGCAGCCCTTACAAAGAAGACGGCCCCGGATTACGATAAAGTTCCCTTGTCGTTCGTGAGGAGGCAGATACGGGAGGACACTGTAAGGAAGTGGCAGCAGCGATACGGGTCCTCCGAGACAGGTTCGGTCACAAAAACGTTTCTACCAACGGTCCAAACAGCAAGACAAGTGCTAAAAGACACAGCTATAACACCGGTGCATGTGCAGATTCTGACCGGACACGGAGGATTCGCCGCGTATCTCCACCGCTTCCACGTAAAGGACAGCCCCTCTTGCCCCTGTGACCCAAACTGCGATGAAACTATATGGCATGTTTTGCTCGACTGTCCGAGATTCGGCCGGGAAAGGCTACAGCTGGAACAGAGGCTCCAGATAAAACTGGAACAGGCTGCGCTCCCCACCATCATGACAAATCAGGCCATGAAAACACCGTTCCTCGATTTTGCGAGCAAAGCCGCACGAATCGCCGCCCAGGGAAACAGCACGACTGCCAAAGCACCCGCAGCCATTGTCACAGATGCCTCCACGAACGACACGAGCGCCGCCGCCGTGCAGGACACGGGGACTCCACCAGCAACGCAGGCCACGGGCACCGGAAACGCAACCGCAAACATCTTGGAGAGCGGAGAGAGCGGTGAACCGGGAATGAGAGTGCGGGGAGTGGCTCTCTTCATGGACGGCGATGACGAAACCCTAGGGATAAGCTTCTGCCGCGCGACAGGAAAGCAAGTGTCAGTATCACCAGGCCTCGCGTCCATGCTGAACGGGAACACCGCCAGTACAAAGATGAAACGAAGAACATTCGACGCGTTGCCTGAGTCACAGGCGGGAGGTTGCCCGTGCCGACTAGTGCAACTACGAAACAAAACGATTGCACTATTCGGCTGGGGCACGGAGTCGCCGTTTGCTCAGGTATGCTCAGTGCTCTCAAAAATGGGAGAACCAAAAGAGGGCGAGCCCATCACCGCCAAAAAAATCAGCGTGGACGTAATGCGCACCGGGATCGACGCGGGGGAGGTCGCAGACTACGTAGGTTGCCTAAAAGCCTCTAAAAACCACGAGGTGGTGGTGTACGAGGACCGAGGACAAAGCCTGGACTTCCTTAGACACCACAAGGCAAAAGCGACACAGCCTGCCGACTCGGACGCGCAAAGCGGGTCAGAGAGACTACAAAAACAGCGTGCGGCGGAAAAAGAAGCAAAAAAAAGAGACAAAGCTAGTCCC
>CAKOGX010000012.1:20000-30000 GCA_934045075.1 Yponomeuta sedellus
ACCTAACCTAACCTAACCTAACCTAACCTAACCTAACCTAACCTAACCTAACCTAACCTAACCTAACCTAACCTAACCTAACCTAACCTAACCTAACCTAACCTAACCTAACCTAACCTAACCTAACCTAACCTAACCTAACCTAACCTAACCTAACCTAACCTAACCTAACCTAACCTAACCTAACCTAACCTAACCTAACCTAACCTAACCTAACCTAACCTAACCTAACCTAACCTAACCTAACCTAACCTAACCTAACCTAACCTAACCTAACCTAACCTAACCTAACCTAACCTAACCTAACCTAACCTAACCTAACCTAACCTAACCTAACCTAACCTAACCTAACCTAACCTAACCTAACCTAACCTAACCTAACCTAACCTAACCTAACCTAACCTAACCTAACCTAACCTAACCTAACCTAACCTAACCTAACCTAACCTAACCTAACCTAACCTAACCTAACCTAACCTAACCTAACCTAACCTAACCTAACCTAACCTAACCTAACCTAACCTAACCTAACCTAACCTAACCTAACCTAACCTAACCTAACCTAACCTAACCTAACCTAACCTAACCTAACCTAACCTAACCTAACCTAACCTAACCTAACCTAACCTAACCTAACCTAACCTAACCTAACCTAACCTAACCTAACCTAACCTAACCTAACCTAACCTAACCTAACCTAACCTAACCTAACCTAACCTAACCTAACCTAACCTAACCTAACCTAACCTAACCTAACCTAACCTAACCTAACCTAACCTAACCTAACCTAACCTAACCTAACCTAACCTAACCTAACCTAACCTAACCTAACCTAACCTAACCTAACCTAACCTAACCTAACCTAACCTAACCTAACCTAACCTAACCTAACCTAACCTAACCTAACCTAACCTAACCTAACCTAACCTAACCTAACCTAACCTAACCTAACCTAACCTAACCTAACCTAACCTAACCTAACCTAACCTAACCTAACCTAACCTAACCTAACCTAACCTAACCTAACCTAACCTAACCTAACCTAACCTAACCTAACCTAACCTAACCTAACCTAACCTAACCTAACCTAACCTAACCTAACCTAACCTAACCTAACCTAACCTAACCTAACCTAACCTAACCTAACCTAACCTAACCTAACCTAACCTAACCTAACCTAACCTAACCTAACCTAACCTAACCTAACCTAACCTAACCTAACCTAACCTAACCTAACCTAACCTAACCTAACCTAACCTAACCTAACCTAACCTAACCTAACCTAACCTAACCTAACCTAACCTAACCTAACCTAACCTAACCTAACCTAACCTAACCTAACCTAACCTAACCTAACCTAACCTAACCTAACCTAACCTAACCTAACCTAACCTAACCTAACCTAACCTAACCTAACCTAACCTAACCTAACCTAACCTAACCTAACCTAACCTAACCTAACCTAACCTAACCTAACCTAACCTAACCTAACCTAACCTAACCTAACCTAACCTAACCTAACCTAACCTAACCTAACCTAACCTAACCTAACCTAACCTAACCTAACCTAACCTAACCTAACCTAACCTAACCTAACCTAACCTAACCTAACCTAACCTAACCTAACCTAACCTAACCTAACCTAACCTAACCTAACCTAACCTAACCTAACCTAACCTAACCTAACCTAACCTAACCTAACCTAACCTAACCTAACCTAACCTAACCTAACCTAACCTAACCTAACCTAACCTAACCTAACCTAACCTAACCTAACCTAACCTAACCTAACCTAACCTAACCTAACCTAACCTAACCTAACCTAACCTAACCTAACCTAACCTAACCTAACCTAACCTAACCTAACCTAACCTAACCTAACCTAACCTAACCTAACCTAACCTAACCTAACCTAACCTAACCTAACCTAACCTAACCTAACCTAACCTAACCTAACCTAACCTAACCTAACCTAACCTAACCTAACCTAACCTAACCTAACCTAACCTAACCTAACCTAACCTAACCTAACCTAACCTAACCTAACCTAACCTAACCTAACCTAACCTAACCTAACCTAACCTAACCTAACCTAACCTAACCTAACCTAACCTAACCTAACCTAACCTAACCTAACCTAACCTAACCTAACCTAACCTAACCTAACCTAACCTAACCTAACCTAACCTAACCTAACCTAACCTAACCTAACCTAACCTAACCTAACCTAACCTAACCTAACCTAACCTAACCTAACCTAACCTAACCTAACCTAACCTAACCTAACCTAACCTAACCTAACCTAACCTAACCTAACCTAACCTAACCTAACCTAACCTAACCTAACCTAACCTAACCTAACCTAACCTAACCTAACCTAACCTAACCTAACCTAACCTAACCTAACCTAACCTAACCTAACCTAACCTAACCTAACCTAACCTAACCTAACCTAACCTAACCTAACCTAACCTAACCTAACCTAACCTAACCTAACCTAACCTAACCTAACCTAACCTAACCTAACCTAACCTAACCTAACACCTAACCTAACCTAACCTAACCTAACCTAACCTAACCTAACCTAACCTAACCTAACCTAACCTAACCTAACCTAACCTAACCTAACCTAACCTAACCTAACCTAACCTAACCTAACCTAACCTAACCTAACCTAACCTAACCTAACCTAACCTAACCTAACCTAACCTAACCTAACCTAACCTAACCTAACCTAACCTAACCTAACCTAACCTAACCTAACCTAACCTAACCTAACCTAACCTAACCTAACCTAACCTAACCTAACCTAACCTAACCTAACCTAACCTAACCTAACCTAACCTAACCTAACCTAACCTAACCTAACCTAACCTAACCTAACCTAACCTAACCTAACCTAACCTAACCTAACCTAACCTAACCTAACCTAACCTAACCTAACCTAACCTAACCTAACCTAACCTAACCTAACCTAACCTAACCTAACCTAACCTAACCTAACCTAACCTAACCTAACCTAACCTAACCTAACCTAACCTAACCTAACCTAACCTAACCTAACCTAACCTAACCTAACCTAACCTAACCTAACCTAACCTAACCTAACCTAACCTAACCTAACCTAACCTAACCTAACCTAACCTAACCTAACCTAACCTAACCTAACCTAACCTAACCTAACCTAACCTAACCTAACCTAACCTAACCTAACCTAACCTAACCTAACCTAACCTAACCTAACCTAACCTAACCTAACCTAACCTAACCTAACCTAACCTAACCTAACCTAACCTAACCTAACCTAACCTAACCTAACCTAACCTAACCTAACCTAACCTAACCTAACCTAACCTAACCTAACCTAACCTAACCTAACCTAACCTAACCTAACCTAACCTAACCTAACCTAACCTAACCTAACCTAACCTAACCTAACCTAACCTAACCTAACCTAACCTAACCTAACCTAACCTAACCTAACCTAACCTAACCTAACCTAACCTAACCTAACCTAACCTAACCTAACCTAACCTAACCTAACCTAACCTAACCTAACCTAACCTAACCTAACCTAACCTAACCTAACCTAACCTAACCTAACCTAACCTAACCTAACCTAACCTAACCTAACCTAACCTAACCTAACCTAACCTAACCTAACCTAACCTAACCTAACCTAACCTAACCTAACCTAACCTAACCTAACCTAACCTAACCTAACCTAACCTAACCTAACCTAACCTAACCTAACCTAACCTAACCTAACCTAACCTAACCTAACCTAACCTAACCTAACCTAACCTAACCTAACCTAACCTAACCTAACCTAACCTAACCTAACCTAACCTAACCTAACCTAACCTAACCTAACCTAACCTAACCTAACCTAACCTAACCTAACCTAACCTAACCTAACCTAACCTAACCTAACCTAACCTAACCTAACCTAACCTAACCTAACCTAACCTAACCTAACCTAACCTAACCTAACCTAACCTAACCTAACCTAACCTAACCTAACCTAACCTAACCTAACCTAACCTAACCTAACCTAACCTAACCTAACCTAACCTAACCTAACCTAACCTAACCTAACCTAACCTAACCTAACCTAACCTAACCTAACCTAACCTAACCTAACCTAACCTAACCTAACCTAACCTAACCTAACCTAACCTAACCTAACCTAACCTAACCTAACCTAACCTAACCTAACCTAACCTAACCTAACCTAACCTAACCTAACCTAACCTAACCTAACCTAACCTAACCTAACCTAACCTAACCTAACCTAACCTAACCTAACCTAACCTAACCTAACCTAACCTAACCTAACCTAACCTAACCTAACCTAACCTAACCTAACCTAACCTAACCTAACCTAACCTAACCTAACCTAACCTAACCTAACCTAACCTAACCTAACCTAACCTAACCTAACCTAACCTAACCTAACCTAACCTAACCTAACCTAACCTAACCTAACCTAACCTAACCTAACCTAACCTAACCTAACCTAACCTAACCTAACCTAACCTAACCTAACCTAACCTAACCTAACCTAACCTAACCTAACCTAACCTAACCTAACCTAACCTAACCTAACCTAACCTAACCTAACCTAACCTAACCTAACCTAACCTAACCTAACCTAACCTAACCTAACCTAACCTAACCTAACCTAACCTAACCTAACCTAACCTAACCTAACCTAACCTAACCTAACCTAACCTAACCTAACCTAACCTAACCTAACCTAACCTAACCTAACCTAACCTAACCTAACCTAACCTAACCTAACCTAACCTAACCTAACCTAACCTAACCTAACCTAACCTAACCTAACCTAACCTAACCTAACCTAACCTAACCTAACCTAACCTAACCTAACCTAACCTAACCTAACCTAACCTAACCTAACCTAACCTAACCTAACCTAACCTAACCTAACCTAACCTAACCTAACCTAACCTAACCTAACCTAACCTAACCTAACCTAACCTAACCTAACCTAACCTAACCTAACCTAACCTAACCTAACCTAACCTAACCTAACCTAACCTAACCTAACCTAACCTAACCTAACCTAACCTAACCTAACCTAACCTAACCTAACCTAACCTAACCTAACCTAACCTAACCTAACCTAACCTAACCTAACCTAACCTAACCTAACCTAACCTAACCTAACCTAACCTAACCTAACCTAACCTAACCTAACCTAACCTAACCTAACCTAACCTAACCTAACCTAACCTAACCTAACCTAACCTAACCTAACCTAACCTAACCTAACCTAACCTAACCTAACCTAACCTAACCTAACCTAACCTAACCTAACCTAACCTAACCTAACCTAACCTAACCTAACCTAACCTAACCTAACCTAACCTAACCTAACCTAACCTAACCTAACCTAACCTAACCTAACCTAACCTAACCTAACCTAACCTAACCTAACCTAACCTAACCTAACCTAACCTAACCTAACCTAACCTAACCTAACCTAACCTAACCTAACCTAACCTAACCTAACCTAACCTAACCTAACCTAACCTAACCTAACCTAACCTAACCTAACCTAACCTAACCTAACCTAACCTAACCTAACCTAACCTAACCTAACCTAACCTAACCTAACCTAACCTAACCTAACCTAACCTAACCTAACCTAACCTAACCTAACCTAACCTAACCTAACCTAACCTAACCTAACCTAACCTAACCTAACCTAACCTAACCTAACCTAACCTAACCTAACCTAACCTAACCTAACCTAACCTAACCTAACCTAACCTAACCTAACCTAACCTAACCTAACCTAACCTAACCTAACCTAACCTAACCTAACCTAACCTAACCTAACCTAACCTAACCTAACCTAACCTAACCTAACCTAACCTAACCTAACCTAACCTAACCTAACCTAACCTAACCTAACCTAACCTAACCTAACCTAACCTAACCTAACCTAACCTAACCTAACCTAACCTAACCTAACCTAACCTAACCTAACCTAACCTAACCTAACCTAACCTAACCTAACCTAACCTAACCTAACCTAACCTAACCTAACCTAACCTAACCTAACCTAACCTAACCTAACCTAACCTAACCTAACCTAACCTAACCTAACCTAACCTAACCTAACCTAACCTAACCTAACCTAACCTAACCTAACCTAACCTAACCTAACCTAACCTAACCTAACCTAACCTAACCTAACCTAACCTAACCTAACCTAACCTAACCTAACCTAACCTAACCTAACCTAACCTAACCTAACCTAACCTAACCTAACCTAACCTAACCTAACCTAACCTAACCTAACCTAACCTAACCTAACCTAACCTAACCTAACCTAACCTAACCTAACCTAACCTAACCTAACCTAACCTAACCTAACCTAACCTAACCTAACCTAACCTAACCTAACCTAACCTAACCTAACCTAACCTAACCTAACCTAACCTAACCTAACCTAACCTAACCTAACCTAACCTAACCTAACCTAACCTAACCTAACCTAACCTAACCTAACCTAACCTAACCTAACCTAACCTAACCTAACCTAACCTAACCTAACCTAACCTAACCTAACCTAACCTAACCTAACCTAACCTAACCTAACCTAACCTAACCTAACCTAACCTAACCTAACCTAACCTAACCTAACCTAACCTAACCTAACCTAACCTAACCTAACCTAACCTAACCTAACCTAACCTAACCTAACCTAACCTAACCTAACCTAACCTAACCTAACCTAACCTAACCTAACCTAACCTAACCTAACCTAACCTAACCTAACCTAACCTAACCTAACCTAACCTAACCTAACCTAACCTAACCTAACCTAACCTAACCTAACCTAACCTAACCTAACCTAACCTAACCTAACCTAACCTAACCTAACCTAACCTAACCTAACCTAACCTAACCTAACCTAACCTAACCTAACCTAACCTAACCTAACCTAACCTAACCTAACCTAACCTAACCTAACCTAACCTAACCTAACCTAACCTAACCTAACCTAACCTAACCTAACCTAACCTAACCTAACCTAACCTAACCTAACCTAACCTAACCTAACCTAACCTAACCTAACCTAACCTAACCTAACCTAACCTAACCTAACCTAACCTAACCTAACCTAACCTAACCTAACCTAACCTAACCTAACCTAACCTAACCTAACCTAACCTAACCTAACCTAACCTAACCTAACCTAACCTAACCTAACCTAACCTAACCTAACCTAACCTAACCTAACCTAACCTAACCTAACCTAACCTAACCTAACCTAACCTAACCTAACCTAACCTAACCTAACCTAACCTAACCTAACCTAACCTAACCTAACCTAACCTAACCTAACCTAACCTAACCTAACCTAACCTAACCTAACCTAACCTAACCTAACCTAACCTAACCTAACCTAACCTAACCTAACCTAACCTAACCTAACCTAACCTAACCTAACCTACACACCTAACCTAACCTAACCTAACCTAACCTAACCTAACCTAACCTAACCTAACCTAACCTAACCTAACCTAACCTAACCTAACCTAACCTAACCTAACCTAACCTAACCTAACCTAACCTAACCTAACCTAACCTAACCTAACCTAACCTAACCTAACCTAACCTAACCTAACCTAACCTAACCTAACCTAACCTAACCTAACCTAACCTAACCTAACCTAACCTAACCTAACCTAACCTAACCTAACCTAACCTAACCTAACCTAACCTAACCTAACCTAACCTAACCTAACCTAACCTAACCTAACCTAACCTAACCTAACCTAACCTAACCTAACCTAACCTAACCTAACCTAACCTAACCTAACCTAACCTAACCTAACCTAACCTAACCTAACCTAACCTAACCTAACCTAACCTAACCTAACCTAACCTAACCTAACCTAACCTAACCTAACCTAACCTAACCTAACCTAACCTAACCTAACCTAACCTAACCTAACCTAACCTAACCTAACCTAACCTAACCTAACCTAACCTAACCTAACCTAACCTAACCTAACCTAACCTAACCTAACCTAACCTAACCTAACCTAACCTAACCTAACCTAACCTAACCTAACCTAACCTAACCTAACCTAACCTAACCTAACCTAACCTAACCTAACCTAACCTAACCTAACCTAACCTAACCTAACCTAACCTAACCTAACCTAACCTAACCTAACCTAACCTAACCTAACCTAACCTAACCTAACCTAACCTAACCTAACCTAACCTAACCTAACCTAACCTAACCTAACCTAACCTAACCTAACCTAACCTAACCTAACCTAACCTAACCTAACCTAACCTAACCTAACCTAACCTAACCTAACCTAACCTAACCTAACCTAACCTAACCTAACCTAACCTAACCTAACCTAACCTAACCTAACCTAACCTAACCTAACCTAACCTAACCTAACCTAACCTAACCTAACCTAACCTAACCTAACCTAACCTAACCTAACCTAACCTAACCTAACCTAACCTAACCTAACCTAACCTAACCTAACCTAACCTAACCTAACCTAACCTAACCTAACCTAACCTAACCTAACCTAACCTAACCTAACCTAACCTAACCTAACCTAACCTAACCTAACCTAACCTAACCTAACCTAACCTAACCTAACCTAACCTAACCTAACCTAACCTAACCTAACCTAACCTAACCTAACCTAACCTAACCTAACCTAACCTAACCTAACCTAACCTAACCTAACCTAACCTAACCTAACCTAACCTAACCTAACCTAACCTAACCTAACCTAACCTAACCTAACCTAACCTAACCTAACCTAACCTAACCTAACCTAACCTAACCTAACCTAACCTAACCTAACCTAACCTAACCTAACCTAACCTAACCTAACCTAACCTAACCTAACCTAACCTAACCTAACCTAACCTAACCTAACCTAACCTAACCTAACCTAACCTAACCTAACCTAACCTAACCTAACCTAACCTAACCTAACCTAACCTAACCTAACCTAACCTAACCTAACCTAACCTAACCTAACCTAACCTAACCTAACCTAACCTAACCTAACCTAACCTAACCTAACCTAACCTAACCTAACCTAACCTAACCTAACCTAACCTAACCTAACCTAACCTAACCTAACCTAACCTAACCTAACCTAACCTAACCTAACCTAACCTAACCTAACCTAACCTAACCTAACCTAACCTAACCTAACCTAACCTAACCTAACCTAACCTAACCTAACCTAACCTAACCTAACCTAACCTAACCTAACCTAACCTAACCTAACCTAACCTAACCTAACCTAACCTAACCTAACCTAACCTAACCTAACCTAACCTAACCTAACCTAACCTAACCTAACCTAACCTAACCTAACCTAACCTAACCTAACCTAACCTAACCTAACCTAACCTAACCTAACCTAACCTAACCTAACCTAACCTAACCTAACCTAACCTAACCTAACCTAACCTAACCTAACCTAACCTAACCTAACCTAACCTAACCTAACCTAACCTAACCTAACCTAACCTAACCTAACCTAACCTAACCTAACCTAACCTAACCTAACCTAACCTAACCTAACCTAACCTAACCTAACCTAACCTAACCTAACCTAACCTAACCTAACCTAACCTAACCTAACCTAACCTAACCTAACCTAACCTAACCTAACCTAACCTAACCTAACCTAACCTAACCTAACCTAACCTAACCTAACCTAACCTAACCTAACCTAACCTAACCTAACCTAACCTAACCTAACCTAACCTAACCTAACCTAACCTAACCTAACCTAACCTAACCTAACCTAACCTAACCTAACCTAACCTAACCTAACCTAACCTAACCTAACCTAACCTAACCTAACCTAACCTAACCTAACCTAACCTAACCTAACCTAACCTAACCTAACCTAACCTAACCTAACCTAACCTAACCTAACCTAACCTAACCTAACCTAACCTA
>CAKOGX010000012.1:37500-40000 GCA_934045075.1 Yponomeuta sedellus
GCTAGAAATCCGCACCAAAACCACGTGGTTATGTCAGTATCGCCGCAGGTTTGGGGAAGGCTGACGCGGGAGGGGCTGGTCCATATAGACCTGCAGAGGGTGAGAGTTGTGGACCAGTCCCCGCTAATACAGTGTTCCCGCTGTTTGAGGTTTGGGCATGGAAAGAAACTATGCACGGAACCCGCAGACCTTTGTTCCCACTGTGGCGAGCCGCACTTGCGAGGGGACTGCCCAGCATACCAGGGAAACCTTCCACCTGTATGTAGAAACTGCAACGGGGCCAAAAATGAAACGGTGGACCACAATGCCTTCGACGCCAGATGCCCGATCAGAGTCAAATGGGACGAGATAGCGCGTTCTTCTGTAGCGTATTGCTGAGGGCGAGCCTCGGGAATATCTGAACCCAAGTAATCCGTCCCGTACCTGCAACAAATAAAGTGCGCAGCATACATACAGCTAATTTTTTGTGCAGTGCAGGGAGGGAAGATGTATCATAGCATAGCACTTAACATAAAGTATCAGGAAGTGTTTAATAAATATTGTAGACAAACCTAACCTAACCTAACCTAACCTAACCTAACCTAACCTAACCTAACCTAACCTAACCTAACCTAACCTAACCTAACCTAACCTAACCTAACCTAACCTAACCTAACCTAACCTAACCTAACCTAACCTAACCTAACCTAACCTAACCTAACCTAACCTAACCTAACCTAACCTAACCTAACCTAACCTAACCTAACCTAACCTAACCTAACCTAACCTAACCTAACCTAACCTAACCTAACCTAACCTAACCTAACCTAACCTAACCTAACCTAACCTAACCTAACCTAACCTAACCTAACCTAACCTAACCTAACCTAACCTAACCTAACCTAACCTAACCTAACCTAACCTAACCTAACCTAACCTAACCTAACCTAACCTAACCTAACCTAACCTTTTTTTTTTTTTTTTTTTTTTTTCTTGACGGAGTGGAGAATGCATTTACGCATCCCCCTGGGTAAAACTCCAGGGGGTATGTGGGACTCGCCGCTCTCGTCCCTCTTTATTAAAAGAGGGGGGAGAGCCTGGCCCTACCCACTAAACTCCACTCCGGCGGTTCCCTCTGGGCCAGTTTGGTGTAGGGGCACCCTGGGATCGCTAGGCATTCTACCAGAGTGCCCCCCCGGCAACCCCGGCTTGCGCCGGGGAACCCGCCTGGAAGGGGGGGGGGGCTCACAAAATTAGTGAGCTCCCCCCAGGCGGAGTGGGACCAACCGCAGGTCCCCTAGGGGCCGAGGCGGACAAATTGTCGACGCCTTCGACCCCCTCTCATCTGGCGTTGAGGGAGCGCATCGGCCGCAGCCTCCCGCTCCCTCTCCGCCGCCTCCTTTTGCGACATGATCTCTTCGCAAAAGGAGGCGACCGCCTGCCAGTGTCTCTCGCCACTCAGCATCTTCGCAATGACGCTGTGCAGCGAGAGGTCCACCAATCCCGTTTCCGCCACGAGTGCCGCTCTCTCCCCGGCCCAGCGGCTGCACACCTCCAGTGTGTGCTGGGCCGTGTCGTCATCCGCGCCGCACTCATGGCAACGGGTGTCCGGCTCCCTCCCTATCCTGCACAGGTAGTGCCCGAAACAGCCGTGTCCGGACACCACCTGAGCCAGCCGGAAGGTTGGAACCCCCCCTTCTCGGTCCAACCACTCTTCCATTATGGGGAGGATGGCCCCTATGGTCCTCGTGCCGTAATGGCTGTTTTCCAGGGCCACCCTCCACCGCTCCCTCAGTCTATCTCGGGCCTCCTGGGCCGCCCTCTTTGCCTCCTCGGGGTCCGGAGGCCGATCTCTCGCTCTGGCCTCCGCCCTGCGCCGGTATCGGTCCGCCAAGTGCTCGGCATCCAGGTCCCAGGGCGGAGTCCCGGCGAGGAGACACGCCGCAGCGTGGGAGGTGGAGCGGTAGGTCCTCGCTATTCGTTGGGCCACCACCCTCTGCGGACGCCGTAGCAGAGCGGTGGTGCGCCCATTCAGCCTCTCGGCCCAAATCGGTGCGCCGTAGAGAGCCATGCTCCGCACAACGCCCTCGTACAGTTTTCTGCACGGAGCGTTTGGCCCTCCAATGTTCGGCAGCAGCCGACTCAGTGCCGAGGCCGCACCCACGAGGCGAGGACCCAGTCTGGTGAAGTGGTCCCTGAAGGACCACCACCTGTCCAGGACCAGACCCAGATATTTGATATTGGGCCTGACCTGAACACGCTCCCCTCCCACTCTGAGGATAGCGTCTGCGCTCACCCTCCAGCCCCTCCCCCCGAGGACCATCGCCTCGGTCTTGTGGAGGGCGACCTTCAGCCCCAGAAGGCCCACGCGGTACACCGTGAGCTCGGTGGCCACTTCTGCCCTTCGGAGCACCTCCTCCAGCCGCTTACCCCGCACAGCCACCAGTGTGTCGTCAGCATAACACACGGTGACCATGCGCGGAAGCTGTGCTCCTCTGGTGAGCCAGTCGAACCCGAGGTT
>CAKOGX010000012.1:42500-59000 GCA_934045075.1 Yponomeuta sedellus
GCTCTCCCTGCCTGCCGCGGCCTTACCGGGGCCGCCACCGGCTGATGGCGGACGCGGTGGGGTCGCAGGGGAGGAGGAGTGCTGGTATTGCGGTGCGCCTCTCTCCCTATCCCCTGCGACCGTTTAGTCGCTTGGGCCCTGCTTCACACCGTGGAGTGGGACCCAAGCGACCAAGAGGAGGAGGTCCGGCTGGGGGGGGCGCCTCCGGGCGCCTCGTACCAGTCGGATCAGTGCCGTGGGCGGGGGGTCAGGGGACTCTCCGCCTCTAACACGGCGGGCCGGAAGGCGCCCCTGCGTGATCCGGGGGTGCCTTCCGGCACAGAGAGGGCCCGCGCGCTCGCTCTCCACCTTCTCTGTTCTCAGAGAAGCGCTGGTGAGCGACGCGACGGGCCTCGCAGCGATGCGCCGCCCCCTCTAGTCCCATTGTTTTAGCAATGTGATGTGGGGGGGCGGCGCATTGGAGCGTATGGGGGCCTTTATGGCCCCCCCGAGGAGACGCGGCGTTTCCTTGCCCCGTCGTAGCGATGGGGCAGGGGGCGCCGCTGGGGAGCCACTTTGGCTCCCCCACTAGTCGAGCCCCTCACGCGGAGGGGCGACCTCTTGCCGGGTCGCGGTGACTTAACCTTTGGCCTACCCCGCGACCCGGTAGAGGAGAGGAGGATCACCGCGGGGGTTTAGTGGGTAGTCCAGCCCTCGGGCTGGGAGTCCCACACGAAGCCGCTCTGTTGTCCCCTGACAGCAGAGTGGTGAAGTGCGTAAATGCATTCCCCCGCGTTACCAAAAAAAAAAAAAAAAAACCTAACCTAACCTAACCTAACCTAACCTAACCTAACCTAACCTAACCTAACCTAACCTAACCTAACCTAACCTAACCTAACCTTTTTTTTTTTTTTTTTTTTTTTTTCCGAGGAGAAATCCATTTACGGACTACCCACCATTACTAGGTGGGCGCGTGTGGGACTCGCCCAGCAGAGTGCTGGGAATACCCACTAAAACTCCCCGTCTTCCTTTCATGCCCTTGTTGAGGGTGAACTGGGACCTGTGAAATTCACCAGTCCACCCCCGGGCTGCCCAGCTTATATGCCGGGCTGGCACCGATGGGGGGACCGCCTCGGAAGATAAGGCAGTCCCCAAACTGCAGAATGTGTGCATACGCCAGCGCTGCTGGCGCATGAAGACCAACTTTAGGGCAGAAGAAGGCCAGTAGCGACTACCGGCCCTCTCCCGCCCCTACATCTGCGCCGGATGGGAGCGGCCGGAGTTTCCTCCTCCTCCCGCTCCGTCTCCGCAGCACCCCTCCCCGAGACACCGGCTGATTTAGCCGAACGTCTCGGGCTTTCCCCCAAAGTTCCACCCATGGACTTAACTGCCATCGGCAGCATCCATGGATGTCACTGCAGGGGAGGCCGGTATGGCCGATGAACGAGAGGCACTACCCCACTGTATGGGGCGGCCCTTGACCGGCGAGGGGTTGCATTGCATGCCACCCATGCGGTGCTCCGAGGGAAGGCCTCGGTCCGCGCACACTGCGCATTTGGGTTGCGCAGTGCAGTCCGCCGCGATATGTCCCTCTTGACCGCAGTGATAGCAGAGTCCACTGCGGTAACCTAACCTAACCTAACCTAACCTAACCTAACCTAACCTAACCTAACCTAACCTAACCTAACCTAACCTAACCTAACCTAACCTAACCTAACCTAACCTAACCTAACCTAACCTAACCTAACCTAACCTAACCTAACCTAACCTAACCTAACCTAACCTAACCTAACCTAACCTAACCTAACCTAACCTAACCTAACCTAACCTAACCTAACCTAACCTAACCTAACCTAACCTAACCTAACCTAACCTAACCTAACCTAACCTAACCTAACCTAACCTAACCTAACCCAGTTCCTATCTGTCCGAACCCGGGAGCACGTGCTTTTTCATAGCGATCCACAGTTAAAAATAAGAAAAAGTGGTATAAAGTGGTCCGATTTGGACGAGTGAGGTGTCATTCGAAGCGGAAAAGTGTCGCCCACATTGTTAAAAGAGTGTCATCAACCGAAGACTTACAAACATACCGGTTTAGGTTGAAAAACCGCATTTTTTGGAGGTTATGTTCCAAATAAACACTCCCAAACGCAAACGGTGAACGACCCCCACTGTCTGCTGCCGGATCCAGACGGGCACCCACCGCCCCCATCTGCTGAACCATCCAAAACCACCCGCAGACCACGCGTTTCAGCGATATTTCAGGAAAACAAAAAACACGTGGCCCTGAAAACCAGGAAGGAGTCAAGATAGGCGCTCAAAATTTTGCAGAGGCCAACTCCCAACAATACACAAACGGACACAACAAGGTACCTGAATTTAGCTTTTTTAATTATCAAAACACAACAGTTTGAAATATCAAAATTCAACGGCTAATAACTTTCGACTGAAAACAGTTATCAAAGAACTGGAACTGCTATTTTGTGCGCGCTCAAGCGAAGAATAATTTCTGAACTTCTCAAACAATAACAATAAATAGCTTTTAATCTAGAATTAAAATAGTAAGAAAATTGGTTTTATATGGAAAATATAGGTAAAAAATTTTAATTGTAAAAGTTAGTCTTTGTAGTAATTTTAAGCTAGATTTAAGGTGAATTGTAGGAATTTTTTGGTATTTTTAACATTTAAGGTTCCGGAGATATCTAATTTTAAGTCATTTTCTCAATTTAATTAAAAACAAATAGGTTTAAAAATAATTAGACACTGGGATTGTGTTTAAAACACCCATCCCACATTACTTAAGCCCAAACTCGGGCTCTATATATTTAAAAACGCGAAAGTTAGCCAAACTCGGCCATTTTGTTTATTTAGGTTAACATCTTTGACAGTGTATATCTCCGGACAGGTATACAGTAGGAAACTGGGATTTGGACCAAAATTGGCCGCTTATCGTGGACCATCGCCCCAGCACAGTTACGGTCGATTTCCAGGCCTGAAATTTTTTGGGCCTGAAGCCACTTTCAGGACATAGGGGAAGCCAGGCCGAGCTCCCCACCGAAAACCCCGACGATTTCTGACGTCGGGTTCAGGAGTTACGGGCGAATAAAGATCTCATCTGACAGCTCGGCGGCCATCTTAGCTGTCAAACTCTGAATTCAATCTGCCATAACTTTAGAACGGATAGGCGTAGAGGCACGCCGTTTTCACTTTTGTGTTCAGGGGCATCTTAAGTACTATATCCCCAAGTTTCAGGCGGATTGGAGTCGGAGTTTTTCAGGGTCCTGAAAGTGGTTTCAGAGGAAGGCTTGGGTTGGGCAGAGGGGAACAGTCGAAATCCGGGCGTTCTGCGGCTTCCGGAAGCGGAGATATCCCAAGTCAAACATCAACTTTGACAGTTCGGCGGCCATCTTGTTTAACTTTGAACGCCCATATCTCTGCAACGGGACGTCGCAGAGCGCTGGGGTTTTCCCCTCGGCCATCGGCAGGTTCTGCCCTGTCCAACGCATTAGCTTTCAGGAGTTTTCAGGGGCCTGAAAATTTTCAGCCTGAAAATCCAACCAGCGGACGGGGCTCATCGCGCCCAACAAGACGAGCCCAAACACGGGATAATTCGGCCCAGCGGTCGCGGGGGAATAGCCGTGTAACCATTTTCTGGCGGCCATCTTGGACCTTAACCGAAAAGTTTGCACGGCGATATCTCCCGGGTCAGTTGGGATAGAGACACCGTGTTTGGGGTCGTTGGAAAGGGCTCGGGGAGAGCCGTCCGCTGGTGGCCCTGGAACGGCTCTACATAGAGTCCACAAGGTACAAGGAGAGTTTTTTAGCATTTCTGACCACATATTGTTAATTTAAACAATTTTTTGACACATCCGAACTCTATAATACAACAGGAAAACGCGACTCTACGTAGAGCTTAAAATCTTTTAATGTTGTTCCAAATTCTCATTTAATTGTAATCTATTGGGTCATCTTCTTCATCGGAAATTCAAATTTAAAGTCTAATTAGAATACTCACTACACACACATACTCTACCGCTTATACCCACCTACACACACACACACACACACACACCCTCCCACATCCACTCACACACTTACACATACACACACATAACGTAGAATATCGGAGAGAAAGGTAACTTACCTTTACTGCTGACGCGACGACTGACTGCCCAGGTTACCTGGAACAAAATTAACTTCAGTTTAATCTTATATTTACACAAATATACAACTTATACAAATTTATTTTATTTGTAAGACAAGCGAACGTCAATATGTTCCACACGCCGGTACAGACCCCAAAGGCTATGAACGAGGCCGTTGGTGCTCAACCAGAGGCGGGATCTCTGGCGGTACCGAGCATCACAGAGCCTATACCACTGACCAGTCCCGAAGACGTTATCCAAATAGGAAACAAGGACGCACCGTCAAGTCATAAGGTGAGAAAGAGCGTGGATGCAATCGAGAGTAAAAAGTCGCCAAACGCCACCTTCACTTCTGCTCGGTCACCGATGGCATCTGGGCTGGATCTCACAGCGGAAGCCAAAAGATTATACCTAAAGGCACTTAGCCAGCTAGATGCCTCCGGCAATATTAAAAGCACCATAAAAGTGGAAGTAAAAAGCGTATTGAAAAAACTATACGACATGGTGTCCAAGCTTGATAAACCGGTAGAGGCAAGGAAGGGGAAGGCTAATAGGACGGGGAAAAAAGAGGAAACGGTCCAAGTGAGAATGGGAGAGGAGGACCAGAGGATCAGAGATCAAAGGGAGCAGAGTAATATACAAGGACAGGAAAATCAAGGAAAAGAACTTATGAAGAGGATGGAGGAGCACGGGAAACTGTTGAAGGAAAACAAGGAAGAAATGGAAAAGTTGAAGGAGGTCCTAAGAAAGCAACAGGAAATGATAGAAATTAAGACCTACGCCAGTGTGGCAGCCGGTCCACCTAAGCACACTCTGCCGGAGACTACGGCGCTTCACTCTGTGATTGTGACGTCAACAAATGAAAACGAGACTGGAGAGGAAGTTCTCGATCAAATAAGAAAAGCGGTGAACGCCAAGGAGGAAGGCGTCAAGATAGACAAGATCAGGAAGGCAAAAGATAGGAAAGTCATAGTGGGATGTAGGACACGGGAGGAAGTAAGCAAGGTAAAAGAAAGAATAGAGAAAGCTGCAGGACAACTACGGATCGAGGACATTCAAAATAAGGACCCACTTATCATCCTGTACGGAGTCCTGCAGTGCAACTCGGATGAAGACGTCTTGAGGGCCATAAGGGTCCAAAATAAGCATCTATTGCAGGAAGTGGGGGGGGAGAGCGACCGCATGGAAGTAAGGTACCGGAAGAAGACGCGAAATCCTCACACAGCTCACATAGTGATTCGTGTCTCTCCACTCATTTGGAGACGCCTGACCGATACCGGAGTGGTATATATCGACTTGCAGAGGATCAGGGTCGAAGACCAGACCCCTCTGGTTCAGTGTTCGCGCTGCCTATGCTACGGTCACGGAAAGCGGCTCTGTGTCGAAAAGGTCGATGTGTGCAGCCACTGCGGAGGACCACACCTCAAACCAGAATGTGCGGACTGGTTAGCGCAGGCACCCCCCAGCTGCTCAAACTGCCAGAAGGCAAAGGCAGACCAAACGGACCACAACGCCTTCAGCTCCGAGTGCCCGATCAGAAGAAAATGGGACGCACTGGCAAGATCAGCGGTAGCATACTGCTAAAGGCGTCCCAGGCAAACCCAAGAAGCCACACTCGACACCCAGCAGCAGAGCCGCGGCGGACAGGGAAACCCACGGAAAAGACCTGGATAAACCACTCGCGTACCTCATCATTCAGGCGAACTTGCAGAGAAAGGAACTGGCAACGTACGAGCTGATGATGGAGGCCACCAAGAGAAAGGCTGCCTTCGCGCTGCTCCAGGAGCCCTATGTGGGCGGGGCCAACAGTATGAAGAGCTACAAGGGAGTGAGGATATACCAGAGCACCGGTCAAGGGGAAGGGAAGATTAAGGCGGCAATAGCGGTCTTTAACCAAGATGTCGATGTAACTGAATACCCAAAGCTCACAACCAACAACATCGTGGCGGTGAAAATCCACACCAGTGCCTGGGAGGTTACTGTAGTCTCATTCTACTTCGAGCCGGACCGACCCATAGAGCCATACTTGGAGCAGCTCAAGGACTTGGAGAGACGCCTAAGACCCAAAAATCTCCTGATCGGAGGCGATGCCAACGCAAAAAGTCCCTGGTGGGGAAGCCACATCGTTGACCACAGAGGCGAGAATGTGGCAGGAGCCCTAGAAGAGCTTTCCTTGCAGGTCCTCAACACGGGAGTCGCGGATACCTTTTACACGGTGAGAGGAAACAGAGTACTGAGAAGTGTCATCGACATAACGGCCTGCACAGATGACATGCTCGATCTCGTTGAAGACTGGAGGGTACACGACGACGTCACTAGCTCGGACCACAATGCCTTAATCTTTAAAATACGGTTGGAAAGATCCAAAGGCGTCAAGGTTCAGAGAACCACCAGGCGCTATAACACTAAGAAGGCTAACTGGAGCCAGTTTCATGAGAAACTGGACCAGCTAATCGAAGAGAACGGTGTACGCCTGCAAGACGTCGAGCGGGCGCAGGGTAAAGAAGATTTGGACTCTTTGGTGGAAAAGTATTCGGGCACGATAAGTAGAGTTTGCGATGATACATTACCAAAGAAGAAATCCAACGAAAAACTTGCCCTGCCTTGGTGGTCCGAAGAACTCGCGAAGATGAAGAAAGATGTTGCCACCAAAAAACGTCGAATTCGTTGCGCAGCGCCGATCCGAAGAGCGAAGGTCGTCGAAGGATACCTGCAAGCAAAAGAACGTTATGAGAAGGAAGCAAAAGGAGCACAAATAAGGAGTTGGAAGAAGTTCTGTGAGAAGCAGGACAGGGAAGGGGTATGGGAAGGGATATACAGGGTGATAGGCAGAACTGCCAAAAGACAGGAAGACCTCCCTTTAACGGTGGATGGCGTGCAAAGGGAATTAAGCGAGTCAGCGAAAGTACTGGCGGAGGCTTTCTATCGGGATGACATTGAGGAGACTGATAACAACGATCACCGACAGACAAGAAAAGCTGCCGATACTGTAAACGAAACGGAACATGGTGAACATGACCCGCCGTTTACGGCAGAGGAGCTACATACGGCTGTGGACTCTTTCAACCCGAAGAAAGCGCCGGGATCTGACGGCTTTACGGCGGATATCTGCGAGCACGCCATTTCGACCAACCCGGGCCTCTTCCTTGCCCTGCTCAACAAATGCCTGGAACACTGCCACTTTCCGAGGATTTGGAAGGAGGCCACAGTGGTTGCTCTTAGAAAGGCCGGGAAGGAAGACTATACGAGTCCAAAGTCTTATAGACCAATAGGGCTCCTCCCGCTTATGGGAAAAATCCTAGAAAAAATGATGGTGGGAAGGCTGAAAACGCACATACTACCAAACATGAGCATACGCCAGTATGGTTTTATGCCCCAAAAGAGCACCGAAGACTCCCTCTATGACCTGATTCAGTACATTAGACGAAAATTAGAAAGCAAAAAAATAGTGACAATGATATCATTGGACATAGAGGGAGCCTTCGATAACGCATGGTGGCCAGCTATAAAAACGAGACTGGCTGAAGAAAATTGCCCACTAAATCTTCGCAGGTTGATGGATAGTTACTTGCTCGATAGAAAGGTAAGGGTTAGATACGGGGGCGCAGAGTTCTCTAAAGGAACAAACAAGGGCTGCGTGCAGGGATCGGTAGGGGGCCCTGTGCTCTGGAATCTCCTGCTGGATCCGCTGTTGAAGGGACTTGAGAGACGCGGGGACTACTGTCAGGCATTCGCGGACGACGTCGTTCTGCTTTTTGACGGAGACACGGGGTCCCAAATCCAACGACAAGCCAATGCCGCCCTGTCCTACGTGAGGGAGTGGGGTATCAAAAACAAATTAAACTTTGGTCCGCAAAAGACCAAAGCCATGACACTGACAAGAAAGTTAAAATATGATGCACCGCTCCTAAGCATGGGGGGGGTCGGCATTGGAATGTCGAAAGAGATCACAATCCTGGGGCTAACGATCGACGAAAAGTTAACTTTCAACAGCCACGTCGCGAATGTCTGTCGAAAGGCCCTGGACATTTACAAGCAATTGTCCCGCGCAGCTCGCGCAAGTTGGGGTTTACACCCGGAGGTGGTACACAGCATCTATGTGGCAGCGGTGGAACCGATAATTATGTATGCGGCTAGTGCGTGGTCTGAAGCCACCCTAAGGGTAGGGGTGCGGAACCAGCTCGACGCGGTGCAGAGAGGTTTCGCTCAAAAGCTCTGTCGGTCCTACAGGACGGTGTCGCTGAACGCGGCTCTGGCGCTGGCGGGGTTGTTACCACTCGACCTAAGGATACAGGAGGCAGCCGCCCTGTATAAAGTCAAGAAAGGGGCACCCTGGCCGGCGCTGGGGGGTCGTGAGGTGGAGCGTCCGGTGGGATTCACACAGTTCCCCCATCCGGCGGAGCGTGTGGCCGCGAGTTTCATCTGCCTGGATGACCAAGCACTCGTGAGTGCGCACAGCGTGCAAGCTGTGCGCATATACACCGACGGCAGCAAGATTGATGGTAAGGTCGGAGCCGCGTGTTCCTTGTGGAACAACGAGTCCGAAATCCGAGCCATCAAGCTTGCTTTGCCGTCTTACTGCACGGTCTACCAGGCGGAACTGGTGGCCATACGCACCGCTACGGTGGAAATACTAAAGCGTAGGGAGGAGAGCTTTGGCATCTTCAGTGACTCGAGGGCAGCGCTGGAAACGGTCGTAAACCAGGGCTCTCCTCACCCCCTGGCCGTGGAAAGTAGGGAAAACCTAAAACGGGCGTTGACGCAAAGAAAAGTGGTTTCCTTGTTCTGGGTCAAGGCGCACGCAGGACTCGAAGGCAACGAACGCGCGGACTGTCTCGCAAAGGAGGCGGCCCTTTCTTCTAAGAAAAGGCCGGATTACGACCTCTGCCCTGTTTCATTCGTCAAGCGACAAATCCGTCAGGGGTCGCTTGACGAATGGAATCGGAGGTATCAGTCAGGTAGTACAGCGCGGGTTACCAAAATGTTCTTTCCCGATGCTGTTGCCGCATACAAATTGGTCAAGAACCTAAGGCCTACCGGGGTTCTAACCCAAATCCTTACGGGGCACGGTGGGTTCTCCGAGTACTTGTACCGGTTCAAGTGCAAGGAGAGCCCATCGTGCCACTGCGAACCTGGATCTCAGGAATCAGTCCCCCACCTAATTTTAGAGTGTCCACAGTTTGCAACTCAAAGATTTCATGTAGAGCAGGAAATAAACATAGAATTAAAGAAAGATACATTAAGCAAAATTTTGGCAAGTAAAGATACGAATGAAAAATTCATAGAATATTGTATGAACATTGCAAATGTAGTTATAAATAGAAATAAGTAAATAAAAAGTATACTAGGATTATATAAGTGAGTTATCTAAGTACTCAGTATACGAATATTAAGGTAAAAAGATAATAAAGATAAGAAGCAAATGTAAGTAGAATTAGTAAACAAACTATACTAAGATTATATAATTGAACTATATAAGAACTTAGTATTAATGTGAGGCAAAAAAAAAAAAAAAAAGAAGCAATCTGAAAAATAAAAGAAGCAATAAAAAAAAAAAACACCAAGGCAAAAAAAAAAAAAAAAGAAAAAAGTTAAAATAAAAAAGAAAGTATAAAAGTAAAAAAAAAAAAAAAAAAAACTGCTCATTGTGGAATTATATTTTTAGGACATTACTATTTAAGAAATTTAGGTCTCGTGTGAGACAATAAGTATGAAATGTAAAATGGTGCCCGGCAGGGGTTTTGGCCGGTAAAAGTCCGGCACTGCCTGGGCTTCCCTTCCCAGGCGTCCATGAGGATTTCCCCTGTCGGCAACATTAAACCGGCAGTACACAAAGTCTCTGATCATGTCAGAGGACAAGATAAAAATGTAAAAAAAAAAAAAAAAACCTAACCTAACCTAACCTAACCTAACCTAACCTAACCTAACCTAACCTATCTGGTCGGAGGCCCTCTGCGCCAACAACATCGCCCTGTTGCGACGCCCGCAACGGGTGATAGCGCAGAGGGCTGCAAGAGCGTACCACACCGTCTCCTACGAGGCGGCGTGTCTGTTAGCGGCGAGTCTCCCCTGGGACCTCGAGGCGGGAGTCCTCAGGGAGGTATACGAGCGGAGTGCCCTGATGCGGAACAGTGGAGGGTGGCCCACCCCGGCAGAGATCGTACGTTGGAGGCAGGAGGCTCGCGACGATCTCTTCCGAAGGTGGGCCCTGAGGTTGGAGGACCCCTCCGCGAGTCGGAGACTCGTGGAGGCGGTCCGGCCGGTCCTGCGGCCATGGGTGGAGCGGGCGCACGGGGCGTCGACCTATCACCTGACCCAACTCCTCACAGGTCACGGCTGCTTTGCCAAGTACCTGTGGGAGGTGGTAGGGATAGAGTCGGGCCCCGAGTGCCGGTACTGCGCGTCCAACGAGGAGGATACGGCGGAGCACACGCTAGCTGTGTGCTCCGCCTGGAGCGCGCAGCGGACCTCCCTCATGGCCGTTGTGGGGGCCGACCTGTCGCTGCCGGCCATTATCCCGCAAATGGCCGGCAGCCAAGAGAGTTGGGCCGCCGTCGCCACGTTTGCTAGCGAGGTGATGGCGGCCAAACGAGAGGAGCTGCGGGAACGGGAGCGGGCAGGGCTCACGCTCCCGCCCCGCCGTCCAAATAGGGGGCGGCGCCGCGCGGGATATGCGCGCGCCCCCGACTAGAGCGGCCGTGGGCGGAGGGTCGGGGGACCCCCCGCCCACCATCACGGCGAGCCGGAAGGCGCCTTCGCGTGTTCCGGGGTGCCTTCCGGCAAAACATAGGGTGCCCGCGCGCCCGCCCACGGCCTCCTCTGAATACAGAGAAGCCCCGGGGGGCGGGCGTGCGGGCAAGTCGACGCTTTCATAGCGCAGGGGGGGTCCGTGCGGCCCCCCCTCACAAGGAGAGTCCTATGGGACGCCCTCTCGCCGGGTCACGGTGACTTAACCTCTGGCATATCCCGTGACCCGGTAGAGTAGAGGAGGAACACCGCGGGGGTTTAGTGGGTAGTCCAGCCTCCGGGCTGGGAGTCCCACACAAAGGCGCCTTGTTGTCCCCCGGCAACAGGGCGCCGAAGTGCGTAAATGCATTCCCCCGCGTAACCAAAAAAAAAAAAAAAAAAAACCTAACCTAACCTAACCTAACCTAACCTAACCTAACCTAACCTAACCTAACCTAACCTCCCCCTCGACGGTTGCCGCCTTGTCGTGGCGAGGGGGCTAAGTAGCCGTGGTTCAGGACCGCCACGGTGAAACCAAGAGCAACCCAGGAGGGACCGCTCCTCGCTCGCGAGTTGAGCGGTCAGTAGGTGGCGGTGCTGTATGGGCAGCACCGCCACTGAGGCGGGCTGCGATGTCGTATGGGCGGCATCGCAGCCGAAGGGAGGAGGCCGCGGCGGGAGAGGAGTGCCGGTATTACGGTGCGCCGCTCTCCCTGCCTGCCGCGGCCTTACCGGGGCCGCCACCGGTTGATGGCGGACGCGGTGGGGTCGCAGGGGAAGAGGAGTGCTGGTATTGCGGTGCGCCTCTCTCCCTATCCCCTGCGACCGTTTAGTCGCCTGGGCCCTGTTTCACACTGTGGAGCGGGACCCGGGCGACCAAGAGGAGGAGGTCCGGCTGGGGGGGGCGCCTTGTGCGCCTCGTACCAGTCGGACCAGGGCCGTGGGCGGAGGGTCAGGGGACTCTCCGCCTCTAACACGGCGGGCCGGAAGGCGCCCCTGCGTGATCCGGGGGTGCCTTCCGGCACAGAGAGGGCCCGCGCGCTCGCTCTCCACCTTCTCTGCTTCATCAGAGAAGCGCTGGTGAGCGACGCGACGGGCCTCGCAGCGATGCGCCGCCCTCCTCTTGTCCTATTGTATGGGCAATGGGTCGGGGGAGGGCGGCGCGTTGGAGCGTATGGGGGCCTATATGGCCCCCCTGAGGAGACGCGGCGTTTCCTTGCCCCGTCGTAGCGATGGGGCAGGGGGCGCCGCTGGGGAGCCACTCTGGCTCCCCCACCAGTCGAGCCCCTCACGTGGAGGGGCGACCTCTTGCCGGGTCGCGGTGATTTAACCTTTGGCCTACCCCGCGACCCGGTAGAGGAGAGGAGGATCACCGCGGGGGTTTAGTGGGTAGTCCAGCCCTCGGGCTGGGAGTCCCACACGAAGCCGCTCTGTTGTCCCCTGACAGCAGAGTGGTGAAGTGCGTAAATGCATTCCCCCGCGTTACCAAAAAAAAAAAAAAAAAAAACCTAACCTAACCTAACCTAACCTAACCTAACCTCCCCCTCGACGGTTGCCGCCTTGTCGTGGCGAGGGGGCTAAGTAGCCGTGGGGGCCTACGGGCCGGTAGCACCCACGGTGAAACCAAGAGCAACCACGGAGGGACCGCTCCTTGGAGCGGTCGGAGGTGGCGTCGCTTGGGCCCTGCTTCACACCGTGGAGCGGGACCCAGGCGACCAAGAGTAGGAGGTCCGGCTGGGGGGGGCGCCTTCGTGCGTCTCGTACCAGTCGGACCAGAGGGCCGTGGGCGGAGGGTCAGGGGACCCTCCGCCTCTAACACGGCGGGCCGGAAGGCGCCCCTGCGTGATCCGGGGGTGCCTTCCAGCACAGAGAGGGCCCGCGCGCTCGCTCTCCACCTTCTCTGCTTCATCAGAGAAGCGCTGGGGAGCGACGCGACGGGCCTCGCAGCGATGCGCCGCCCTCCTCTTGTCCTATTGTATGGGCAATGGGTCGGGGGGGGGCGGCGCGTTGGAGCGTATGGGGGCCTATAGGGCCCCCCGAGGAGACGCGGCGTTTCCTTGCCCCATCGTATGAGGCGTTGCGATGGGGCGGGGGGCGCCGCTGGGGAGCCACTCTGGCTCCCCCACCAGTCGAGCCCCTCCCGTGGAGGGGCGACCTCTTGCCGGGTCGCGGTGATTTAGCCTATGGCCTACCCCGCGACCCGGTAGAGGAGAGGAGGATCACCGCGGGGGTTTAGTGGGTAGTCCAGTCGTCACGGAGGTTATGCCAGCTCCGTGTCGCTGGGAGTCCCACACGAAGCCGCTCTGTTGTCCCCTGACAGCAGAGTGGTGAAGTGCGTAAATGCATTCCCCCGCGTTACCAAAAAAAAAAAAAAAAAAAAAAAAAAAAAAAAAAAAAAAAAAAAAAAAAAAAAAAAAAAAAAAAAAAAAAAAAAAAAAAAAAAAAACCTAACCTAACCTAACCTAACCTAACCTAACCTAACCTAACCTAACCTAACCTAACCTAACCTAACCTAACCTAACCTAACCTCCCCCTCGACGGTTGCCGCCTTGTCGTGGCGAGGGGGCTAAGTAGCCGTGGTTCAGGACCGCCACGGTGAAACTAAGAGCAACCCAGGAGGGACCGCTCCTCGCTCGCGAGTTGAGCGGTCAGTAGGTGGCGGTGCTGTATGGGCAGCACCGCCACTGAGGCGGGCTGCGATGTCGTATGGGCGGCATCGCAGCCGAAGGGAGGAGGCCGCGGCGGGAGAGGAGTGCCGGTATTACGGTGCGCCGCTCTCCCTGCCTGCCGCGGCCTTACCGGGGCCGCCACCGGTTGATGGCGGACGCGGTGGGGTCGCAGGGGAAGAGGAGTGCTGGTATAGCGGTGCGCCTCTCTCCCTATCCCCTGCGACCGTCTAGTCGCCTGGGCCCTGTTTCACACTGTGGAGCGGGACCCGGGCGACCAAGAGGAGGAGGTCCGGCTGGGGGGGGCGCCTTGTGCGCCTCGTACCAGTCGGACCAGGGCCGTGGGCGGAGGGTCAGGGGACTCTCCTCCTGTAACACGGCGGGCCGGAAGGCGCCCCTGCGTGATCCGGGGGTGCCTTCCGGCACAGAGAGGGCCCGCGCGCTCGCTCTCCACCTTCTCTGCTTCATCAGAGAAGCGCTGGTGAGCGACGCGACGGGCCTCGCAGCGATGCGCCGCCCCCTCTAGTCCCATTGTTTTAGCAATGGGATGGGGGGGGGCGGCGCATTGGAGCGTATGGGGGCCTATATGGCCCCCCCGAGGAGACGCGGCGTTTCCTTGCCCCGTCGTAGCGATGGGGCAGGGGGCGCCGCTGGGGAGCCACTTTGGCTCCCCCACCAGTCGAGCCCCTCACGTGGAGGGGCGACCTCTTGCCGGGTCGCGGTGATTTAACCTTTGGCCTACCCCGCGACCCGGTAGAGGAGAGGAGGATCACCGCGGGGGTTTAGTGGGTAGTCCAGCCCTCTGGCTGGGAGTCCCACACGAAGCCGCTCTGTTGTCCCCTGACAGCAGAGTGGTGAAGTGCGTAAATGCATTCCCCCGCGTTACCAAAAAAAAAAAAAAAAAAAACCTAACCTAACCTAACCTAACCTTTTTTTTTTTTTTTTTTTTTATCGAGGAGAAATCCATTTACGGACTACCCGCCGCTAGCAAGCGGCGGGCGCGTGTGGGACTCGCCCAGCACCACTAGGGCGCTGGGAATACCCACTAAAACTCCCCGTCTTCCATTCATGCCCTTGCTTGGGGGTGGCCTGGGACCTATATAATTCACCAGTCCACCCCCGGGCTGCCCAGCTTGCGAGCTGGGCTGGCACCAATAGGGGACTGCCTCGGAAGATAAGGCAATCCCCTTGACATCTGGATGAATGCACGCGCCAGAAGTGGCACGTGCAAACGAACTTAAGGGCGGAAGAGGTCCAGCAGAAACTACCAGCCCTCTCCCGCCCTCACATCTGCGCCGGAGTGGAGCGGCTGGAGGCTCCTCCTCCCTCCGCTCCACCCCCGCAGTCCACCATACGCACCAATGCGCCGCCCTCCCCCCCCGCCCCACTGCCCCTGCAATGGGACAAGAAGAGGGCGGCGCATCGATGCGAGGCCCATCACGTCGCTCACCAGCGCTTCTCTGCCGAGGCAGAGAAGGTGGAGAGCGACCGCGTGGGCCCTCTCCGTGTCAGAGGCGGAGGAGCGGGATACCCTCCGCCCCGGCCATCCGGTCCGACTGGTACGAGGCGCCCGAAAGCGCCCCCCCCAGCCGGACTTCCTTCTCTTGGTCGCCTGGGCCCCACTCCACAGTGTGAAGCAGGGACCAGGCGACGACACCACGTACCACTCCGAAGAGCGGTACCTCCGGTCCGACTGGTACGAGGCGCCCGAAAGCGCCCCCCCCAGCCGGACCTCCTCCTCTTGGTCGCCTGGGCCCCACTCCACAGTGTGAAGCAGGGACCAGGCGACGACACCACGTACCACTCCGAAGAGCGGTACCTCCGGTCCGACTGGTACGAGGCGCCCGAAAGCGCCCCCCCCAGCCGGACCTCCTCCTCTTAGTCACCTGGGCCCCACTCCACAGTGTGAAGCAGGGACCAGGCGACGCCACCGGATTCCAGATTTTTCGCCGCTGGCCAGCAAGATCCCATAAAGAGAAGTTACTGACCAGCGCCCAGGGTGCACCGGCCCTTGCCACTTACCCTTCCTACTGGTTCAAGATGAATCAGCAGGAACGGAAGCGGAAGGGCACACGGGAAGGTAATCTGGCATCGCACCCCAACCTTTTTTTTTTTTTTTTTTTTGATGTCGGGGGGGAAATCTTTTAAAGATACCCGACTCTTCGGGGACAGAGTCGGGTTATGTAGGATTTCCACCTACTAAAACCCCCCCGGTGGCCTACCTCGTGCATGGTAAGAGGGCTCCGGGCACTCTGACGAACTCATCCGGAGCCCCCCTGGCACATGGTGCGTGGTGCACCTCGCCCTGGTTAAAACCGTAGCCTTCCACGAGTGCTGCTCAACCCTCGGCGCCGCAGGGCCACCCTACGTTGCCGACGTCCCGGAGACGCATGTACGGACGGATCGAGTCCCCACTCTCACCGTCCGCGACTCCAAGGTCCCCACTTAGTCGCCTCTTACGACAGGCAGGGGATACCGTAGTCCTATTCTGAACCCGAAACTACAGGGTTGTGGCAGCCCGACGTCTTTGGGCTTAGGGGCCTGGACGGCGGCGCCCACCGCCACCGCCGCTTCTGCGGCTCCGTCTCCGAGCGGGGTCTGCCCTCTCCCGCTCCCGCTCAGCTTCCTCCTTCCGGCTCATCACGGCCTCGCAGAAGGTGGTCACAGCCCTCCATTCTACCTCTCCCTGAACCATAGCAGCTACCACGCTATGCAGGGAGAGATTTTGTCCTATGTGAGCGGTCAGCTCGCTCCGCTCGGCCCGCCACGCCGGGCACACCTCGAGGGTGTGCTGCGCGTCATCGCATTCACCGCCGCAGTGATGGCACCGCGCCGACTCCTCACGTCCGATCCTATTCAGGTACTCACTGAAACAGCCATGTCCAGTGAGCACCTGAGTAAGCCTGTACGTCACGGTGCCATACCCCCGGTTGAGCCAGCCGTCGAAGTTCGGCAGAATTGCCCTGACCACCCTCTGACGAGTA
>CAKOGX010000013.1:5000-32857 GCA_934045075.1 Yponomeuta sedellus
CTTTGTACATGCTATTCCTTATGTTATGTCCTATTCAATGTTTCGTGCGCTAATCATAAAAAAAACTAAATTAATTACATACTAACCAATGGCTTAACGTGCCTCGCGAAGCACGGAAGCGCTAGGACAAACTGCCACTAGCGGTAATCGCGGGATGTTCAACCATCTAGCACGTTAACGGTTAGCGGGTTCGAGTACCGGCATGGGTGGAATTTTTAGCCTCTAAATAAGTTTTTAAAACTAGTCCTTAGCACGGTTTGTGCATTAAAAAGAATATAATCATGTGGATACAGCGCTATTATACCAATGTAAAACCTAACTGCAAAGTAGGTAGGGGCTGCAAGTGATGCAAATTACTTCAGCCAGATGTTGCTGCCTTTAAAGAAATACAGAGAGTATTGTAAAGGTTCGAAATTTCACTGATGCCAGTAAGTCGCCCATTAGCTCAGTTGAGAGAGCGCTGGCACGGTTAGCCAGAGGTCGCGGGTTCGAGTGGAATTTTTTGCCTCTAAATAGGTTTTTCGGTGGGGTGAAGGTCAAACTAATTTAGCTAACTACATATAACCTGTTCTGTTCCATCTACGTTCTAGTCCATATTTAGGGCGCTGTAAACAAGCCTTGTCGTCGCACCACCCCAAACACAGACTTTCTACTACTTATATAAAGAGCTCGTCCGTTTCTTCAACTCCTTAGACATTCAACAGACACATCGTCGGTGTCCACTAGAGAATACGTGATCTGTGTCGCGAACTGCCCATTCAGCTCTAGACACCGTCTAGTACACACAAGTACAAACGCAATTCTGACGGTGAAAGGCTCAAGTAGAAAACACCCTTAGAAAATATTGGGTCTCACACTTTTTTATTACGGTTACTTTATGTCTGGCCAGCTACTTACTACTGACATATTTTATTCTGTTGCACTATTGCTACGTTCTCACTTACTTTGTAGAAAGGCAACTATGTATTTATAAAAGACGTGTATTGGTATACAAAACATTCGGAAATAATATTCCCAAAAATATCTAGGAAGTACCAATGAGCGGACGAATTACAACAAAACCAGTATTAGGTAAGTTTGAGGGAACTGTTACAACCCCTTTTCACACGGTAATAGTGCTGGGTAAAGCTACAACAGTCAGCATGTGAACGACTTCCAATTTCATGAACCGTGGGACCGATGGTCCACGTGTATGACGTCAATGTGAGCGCTGCCCAGTACTTTCTGTCGGTTGCTGATCAGACCGGTTGTGCTAGTCCCAGAGAACGCATCGCGCGCGTATTGTATCTCTATTATTTCCAATAAATATTTTCGTGTATTAAAAATTTGTTTTTAAAAACTAACTCTCGAACACACTCGTAATAGAACATAACGGTAGGCATATCTTATAACTACCACAATCTATACAAATTAAATTGAAAGTCCTGACTGACTGACTCACTCATCAACGCTCAGCCCAAGCTGTTAGACCTAAGAAGCTGAAATTTTGCACAGAGGGTCAATATACGTGAGACACTCAGAAAGTTTTGAGAAACTAAAAAACTAACTTCTATGAAAAAAATATTTTTATTAAATCTTTTCAAAGAACTCTCCACGAGCCAAACAAAGTTTCATGCGTCCAGTCCTCCGCAGACTCCTCTTCCACGGCTTTCTGAAACGCTGCTAGCGCGTCTTCCGGCGATGAAAAGAATACCCTTTGAGCTGATTTTTAATTTTAGGGAATAAAAAGAGCCAAATCAGGACTGTAAGGAGGGTGTCCCAAGACTCTGGCCGCGAACTCAGTTAACTCGTTAAGAAGTTAACTCGAGTTAAATGAGCTAACTCGGGCTCATTTAACTCGAGTTAACCGGACGCAAGTGGGCCTTACTTTATATTTACCAATATTAATCGCAAGAGAGCATAGAGTTCCTACCAATATGTTTTATTTACATTGTTTTTAAGTTACCACTAAATTTGTTTTTTGGAGAAATAGGTACGAATTCGAAAACCTTAACAGCTAAAATTGCGTTAGGCAGTGGTTTTCACACTCAAATGAAAGACATTTCAACTTACTGAGACTTCTAATAATTCGTTACCCCGTAACTTGCAAATAACACGTTTGTATTTACGACATTTTCCGCGCCTTGGTTGAATTAACATTTTTATGGTTCGGGAGCAAATGGCATAAAGCTTTGCTGGTCATTAGACGACACTCCGGGTGACTTCTCGCTCGGATGCGCTATCGAAATTAGACCCTCATGCACCATCGCTGTAAGACCTTTAGCCTGACACAGACCCAAAATAACCAGACGTATCTAAGTGTAAAGCCAAAAGAAGGTCGCAGTTTAACCTAGGCTTAGCATACCACTTCGTTGGTGCAAGAGTGCCTTGCTACATCAAAACTTGACGGGGTTGGACGTAAAATGAGACTGTAACATTTTAACTTCTTCAAACAAGCTTCTGACGTCTTGACGTACTAACCTCAACATCATCGGTTATTGTAGATAGATAGATAGAGAACACTTTATTGTACACTAAGAGTACAGACGGCGGCCTTATCACTAAAAGTGATCTCTTCCAGACAACTTATTGTATTCTTTTTAATGCACTAACCCGTGCTAAGGACAATTTTAAATTATTTACAGGCTAAAAATTCCACCCATGCCGAACCCGCCACCTCTAGCTAACCGTGCCAGCGCTCTCCCAACTGAGCTAATTGCTGCCTGTACGTATAAGACAAAGAGTATTGTAAAGAGGTTGGAAATTTCACTGATGCCTATAAGTCGCCCATTAGCGATCCCTTCACAGGATCGGTGGTAGCGGAGTGGTAGAACGCCGGCTTCTCAATCGGGAGGTCGTTGGTTCGAATCCCGGCAATACCAATGACTTTGTTTTCTAAAGGTAGGTCGTGAGTGAAGTTATAGTAGCCATACCAACCTCCGATGACAACCTCTGTGGCGTAGCGGTAGCGCGTCTGCCTACCATGCACGAGGTTCCGGGTTCGAATCCCGGCTGGGAACAAAAAAAAAGTCCAGGTCTTGGATGTTTACATGTTTGTGATGTCGTTGTTTCTGGTTCCCACGACACAGGGTATCCTAGTGTGGGGCCAGTAGCAATGTGTGTGCTTGTATGTAAATGTTATGTTGTTATGTTAGGTATACCACTCGCTAACTGTGAAGGAAAATATCTTGAGGAAACCCTAGTGTTCAAAGTGTTAACACACCTCAGCGCTTGCTAAGTACAATGGCTCAACTATAAGGCTAAGTGCGGAAATCTCTTGCTAACTTACTTACCACTTAGTAAGCGTTACTTGTTATAAGCACATAGTCACTTCTGCAATGTAAGTAAATAAGTAGAACAGAAGTAAATATTATATTATTTTAATGCACTAAGCCGTGCTAAGGACAATTGTATAAACCTATTTATAGGCTAACAATTCCACCCATGCCGGGATTCGAACCCGCGACCTCTGGCTATCCGTGCCAGCGCTCTTCCAACTGAGCTAATGGGCGACTCTCCGGCATCAGTGAAATTTCGAACCTCTATACAATACTCTCTGTATTACGTATAGGCAGCAACATCTGGCTGAAGTAAAGCTCAGCAAATGTCCTGTACTTTAGCCATTCAGGTATAAGGTACAAAAGGCATTGCGCCGACCCATGAATGTTTACTTGTTTGTTTGAATGTTAAATTTATAACTTTGTGCTTTCTGTTCATACAGATGTTTCCAATAAAGTTTACAGTTTTATTATAATTACACTCAAAGTAAATTACTTATCAACGCCTGCAATATTGCACCGCTTCGGCTATTCGCCTCAACAATTTGCTCGGTACGGCACACAGCCGAGCTCATTCTGTTTTGCCGGTTGACGTCACCGTAACTGCATTGTTGTGCGAGGGCCGCAGCCTTTCGGAGAATTCAGGCTTCACAAATAAGGAAATGTGTAATGAGAAGTTGTGTAGGGACTTGTGTTGTGACATAGTTGCTCTACAGTCTCTTAGCTTTTATAATTTAGATTGTAAATCATCGACACTCTTACATCCAGCCAGATGTACGAGTAAGAGTAAGGTAAAGATAGATGTAAGTAACTGCACTGAATAAATGAAAAACAAACTGGTTCTATTGCTATGCTACTACGGTCGTATCCTCACTTGTACACGCCCGACTTAACCTACTCCAACCTGTCAAGTAAAAAACAATCTATAACATAAAAATGAATCGCTGAATGTGTTGGTAAGCGCAAATCTCGAGAGCAGCTGAATCGATTTCTCTTTTTTTTTAGAATATTCCTTGAAGTACGAGGATGGTTCTTACGGAGGGAAAAATAAAAAATATAAAAGAATTGGCTGTTAGGCGGTACGAAGTTTGCTGGGTCAGCTAGTACTTGATAATTAGGAGTCGTCAAAATGGTTGAACCACTCGAGTGATTAATAGTATATTACCTGACTGCAATAGGAGAGCTGGGTTGGGTCTCATAAAACTACAAATCATAATCTTTTGGCTTAACCGAGTTTTCTTACTTGCCAATTTTGGACTGATTGACTTTGCACTTTACATCGACTAATGTCTTTGCACCGTATATCGAATTTTGGGTTATTCCAATAATCCCCATTGAAAATCCCTATTGATGGGGATTCATTGTAAACACGTACTAGAAAGTCGCAACTATTGACATTTAAAACGCGCGACTAGCGTCAGGCTTAGTCTGTTAGATTTTAGAATATACCTCGGCTACTATCGGATAGAACCGGATATATTCGTGTAATAGAAATATCGGGACTAATATGACACTTAACTTTACCTATGTAGCTTATCAAAATAGCGAAGAAAAGTTTTATACAGAGCAGGAAGTAGTATTACACGCGTGTGCTTTCGGCGAAAATCGAAGCCTACTCTACAGCCCGAGGTATATTCTAAAAGCTAATAGACTGTACTTTTTATTTTATAGTACAGTGACAAAGTAACATCATATTAGTCTTCTGCCAAACTGTATCACTGTAGTGCTGTCTCTAGGAATGGCTCAGCAAAGAGCGTGACAGAACGTTTGTTAAATATTTACTTAGTGAAATTTTCAATTCAGAAACCAGCCCATAGTCTAACAATCACCACTTTTTGTTTGTGTTCACAAAAATATTAATTAGTCTTCTTCTTCTTCGTCGTTTCCTTATGGCTAAGGGACGTGACTATGGGGCAGCTTCCGCCACCAGCTCTCTCCATTTGATTCTATTACGCGCCAGATGTATGGCTGCTTGTAGGGTCCTTCCCGAAGCTTTAGTTATTATGTCTGTCCAAAGCGTTGATGGTCGTCCTCTGCTTCGTTATTAATTAGTAGGAAGTCTAATAATAAGTTGTTACTTGCTAGCAAAAAAATTGAGCGTTACAAACATCCTGAGCATACATCACACTTTTTATTATGCTACCCTACTTTCTGCCTGGCAAGGTAGGTACATACTTTTTATTCTTGTTAGTTAGACCTGAGATTATAGTGGCGCCATTGTACGTAGCAAGTGCTGAGGTATTGCTACAATACCGTTTACAATACAGCGAGTGGTATTGCTACAGTCTTTTTAACTGAGGAAAGCGGGTGATTTTAACGAATTTGAACCTTAAAAAAGTAGAAATAAAGACTTGCCTTCCCGCCTTCGTGAGAGAAAAAGAGTGTACTATAATTTCACAAATGCACATAACTTAGAAAACAATATCAGTGGTACTTGCCGGTACATTCTTAATCTTATAAAATGATTATTTTAAAAGCGCTGTGTAGGTGCCTATTAAGTAGTCGACTCTATCTCTCTAAACGGGCCGCAGTGGCGTTTCGAAACGGTCTGGTTTAAAAGCTTTCCGATATGGAAAGATTGGATGGCTTTGAAGACTGGATCCCGATCGGTGCAAATGTTTGTAGCCACTTTCTATCATCACGTTTCTATTTCAAATGTTTTTGCTGCTCTCAAATATAGAGAGATACCTTCGACATAAAGCAGGTAAGGTAAAGCTACATTCGGAGTAAATATTTGGATGTTTCTCTTACATCTGAGACATCATTAAACATTGCGCCCGCGGTATTACACAGGGCGTGGCGGCAAACTACTCCTTTACGTAAGAGAAAATTCAACCTGAAGAAAGCGACATCAAATATGCCTTTTCTTGGCATAAGTTATGTCAGTGGCGTTATGGAAATGAGACCTCATCATGAGGCGCAAATTTGCACATCATATGCAGAGTTTCACGCTTCCTGAAATCTTATAGCACCGTGTTATCATACGAACCATTGGCGATGTGCTGTTTGTTTTTCAGACTGTATGGTGAGACCGTTGGACTTATCTCATGTATTCATAATCTGGATTTGATTACCTGCATATTTATCGCTCGCTCCGTGCAAAAAAGCGAGAATAGATAAATAGTTATCTCTAATGATATTTTTCTGCAAGTTAATGTTTTTTCCAAAGATGTTAGTTTCGTTTGAATTGAAAAAAATATTCTGAAGCACAAAAATATCCTAAAGAAATATTCTGAAAAATGTGCCAAATGGTTTTCGTTTCCTGGCAAATATTTTACAATATTGATATTTTAATGTTTACCTACTCTATCTACCGAGAAAATATGGTCTTTCAGGGTCATATAACAGTAACTCCAGAATCCCGGAGGTGTAAGCAGAGACCCGGGTTTGTCACTTGCCTTGATCATTACATTGTCTTCATCAACATTTATTAGTCGTTGCATGCTCGCACGCCGGTTCCGGGTACTTTTAATCTAGCCCTTTGCTAATCTAATACTTTTTGTAGGTCAAAATATAGCCGTCTGGAATGTCTCTTACCGTCCTTTCCGCCCATATTTCTAAATATTTCAAATCAACGCAACATCCCTCTCTCAATTCTACGCACCAAATCCTCTTTTGGATTGCGTTTATCATGCAAAATAAAACCACACATACTTTTCAAGGACCTAATTTCTACTGCCTTAAACCTTATTTCGGTCTTCTGCTGCCATACTCAAGTCTCGTTACGGATATCGACATGGATAGCCAATCTCGCTGTTTTTGGAGCTGTTTTCGCTACTCAAGAAATAATGCAAGGCACCATAATACACAATTTACCGCTTTTATTCTTCTTCCTATATCACTTTCACACTTGCCATCATTGGTCAACAGGCTCCCCAAATAGACAAATTATTTCGCTTTTTCCGTACTTCAGGATTATATCACCAATTTAACCTTCGTGTAGAATGTCTATTATTGTATGCGTGTCTGTGTTTAAAGCCGTAAACAATAGGCAATAATAATTCAGATCGAAGCTTACACAATATCCAATGTCATGTTGTTTCACTGATTGACTCATGTAGGTACATGGAGCTATCGGGATGATAGCATGCGGAGTAAGATAGGTTTGTGTCTCGTCGATGTGCACGGAGATTAGTTTTGGGGTCGATTTTAGGGCTGAAACACACTAGACGTTACCATCAGTCCAGTTCAAATTCAAATTAATTTTATTCCAACGTAAAGAATTCACATTCTGCTCGCTGAATGTCAATGCAAAATGTAAAATGTAAGCCGCTGCCTTAGGGCCGTAGTGTAGTGGAAAAAAAGGCAGCGGGAAAATAAACTACACTCTGACCATCTTTTCTCAAGTCATCTCTAATCTAATACATCGGTTGCCACTTACATGTATGATAAGATTTCATGATTGCCACCAATAACTTTAAATGCCAAAGCATTATTTATTTGTTTCATAAAAGTAGGGAAAACATAAGTACTGTGGCTAGACACACGAACAGCACTCGTTCACAAGCAGTTACTTAACATGCGGTCAAAATTTATATGAAACAGAACTAGAAAATATAACTTGAGGTACGATTTTTTCTTGTCAATGTCATTCACATGCACCCGCACGAGGTTGCGAAGGCTCGCGAAAGCGATTCAATCTCTCATACTTCCAATTTTAGGGATCCGTACCCGAAGTGTGCTACACGGGACCCTATTACTCTGTTTGTCTGTCCGTCTGTGTGTTCGTCCGCCCGATATTTAACACGCTCTATCTTTTGAACCACAATAGGTCTATTGCTCTATTGTTGAAATTTTCCCAGAAAATGTGTATTAGGATTACCAATAAGCAACCTGCCTTTTTGTAAACTTAACATATTTACAAAAAAAGTGAGGTGGTATGGCAACCTCGGTGCGCGAGTCCAACTCGCACTTCGCCGGCTTTTTGTCTACGATACAACTGTCGTAGTAGCTAATTGGCCTCACATAGTCTCGTTCGGGTCGGCTGAGACAATTCAGCTCAACTTAGGACTTGACAAGGTTTCCTCTGGGTAGTGTGAATCAGACATAAGTGAACTAGAGTACCTTAATTAAGAGGCCTTATTAAGCGCACCAAATTCTTCCGTTTAGTATACTTAGTATGTAATTTGACAGCAGACGAAAACCTGAACCTGAAAGCTGAATTCATCAAGTTGTACTGGTATTACCACTCCTAACTCTAAAGAAATTATCGTGAGTGTCTGAGGTGTTCACATACCTCAGCGTTTGAAATTGGTAATCCGCGTCGGGCACGCGTGGTAATTAAGCCTTTACTATCTCTATGAGAAATAGCCTGTGCCCTGCAGTAGGATGCATATAAGGTTCACAAATAATTCCGGCCAAGTGCGTGCCCGGTCACGCGCAGTGTAGGGTTCTGCAGAAAGAGAGGCTTTTATCAGCTTTATGAAAGTAACAACTTGGCCAAAGTATTTTTCAGTGGATTCTGTACGAACTTTTCCTTTTATTATCTGGTCGCCTACTCGCTAGTACAATGTCGGATATTTTTTTTATATATCAAGGCCGCCACTCAACGTTTTAACTTGTAAAGCTTACTTAACCGTGATAAATTTCCTTTTTAGTCCATTATTATAATAATATGTGCATGTAGGTTTCTCCCAAGACACGCAACTGAGCCCTATCTTCGGCCGTCGAACTATAAAATTCATACGTATTTTGACAATTTGCAGTCGTCTTTATGCTTAATAAATACCCGATAGAGTGGAAAGTTACGTGATACGAGTCGCACGCCTGTTTGCTTTTGCAGTCACTCTGTCCTGACAGGCGGTGACATCCGCCTGCGCTTTCAGCAAATGAAGAAGAAGAAGAGCATGCGGTCAAGGCATAAAGCACAGATTAGGAAAGACAAAGACTTCTTCCCCTAATCTGATTGGGCAAAGGCCACATATTATTTTCTATTTAGTCTTTGAGAAAAGGCATTCAACCAACATGGAAATGGAGGCCAGCACCTGTTTGATACAACCCTCAGATTAATTCATTTATCAACCGCACCACTAAACTCTATGACTAAAGATATTTTTCCTATTTGTGTCAAATTAAGTAAAATATTCTACACAGATTAAGAATGAATGTCTCTAAAGTTAATGATTTATTTTGTAATTGTGTTTGTAATCAAACAAAATCATAATTTTCAGTCACAGATAAAAAGTCATAGTGTCTCCTACGTACACGGATGTTTGACATCCGTGCCTGCGGTGTGTTTAGTCTGCGTTACAGACTACGTAAAGATACGTTTGCGTCTTGGTTTCTCTCCATCTTTAATGTACAAAGTTTATATGCATAAACAGTAATTACTCACGGCGAAATTAATTGGAGACATAAAGTAATTCACATTCGGCTGCGGTGGAGGCAATGCTTGGCAGCGTGGCATCTTGTCTGGAGTCTAGACGCTTAGCGCAACGAGATACTTGAGACAATGAGCGGATGGCTCGGTTCAGTTTCTTCCACGTGACTTTACATTATTTACTTTTGACACAAAGGGAGCCGTGTCAATAAACTCTGATTGCTGCCATTTTTAGAGCTACTTGTGTTTATTGTATATTATCTAATCTAAGCATATATTGTAATATACGTATACAATTATAATTAAGTTATTAATTATACAAGTTAAGTCAATATACTGACATTGCGTAGGTGGGATAAAAATATAATTTATATTACACTGGAAAAAACAATAAATACGAAATATTTGCAAAGGTAGGTACATACTCGTATCTCTGATGCCTGTGGGAATTCCGACGTTTGTGATAGCAAATAGAATAAATGATAGCTGGACGATTGGAGCGCGTATTATTATCGTTTTATTTATTTAGGTTTACTTAATGTAGGTATAGAATAAGTGGATTCGGACCTCCCAAAGCCGACGTAATACGTACATAGTATCGACTGATCGGAAGCCTTATCTTTCTGTTTTCCAGAATGATCTTTCTGCACAGGGTTCTAGTCCTGTAGTGAGCGTTACAAAGGATCTGCACCTAAAAAACAATGAGCTCCAATGAAGTGACATTTGAGCTTGATTAGCGAAATCTTAAGCAAATTAATCACATGATTATATCATTTTTATTTTTAATGCACTAACCTTGCTAAGGACAATTTAAAAAACCTATTTAGAGGCTAAAAATTCCACCCATGCCGGGATTCGAACCCGCGATCTCTGGCTATCCGTGCCAGCACTCTATCCAACTGAGCTAATAGGCGACTCACCGGCATCAGTGAAATTTCGAACCTCTTTACACTATTCTTCACTGATGCCGGTGAGTCGCCTATTAGCTCAGTTGGATAGAGTGCTGGCACGGATAGCCAGAGGTCGCGGGTTCGAATCCCGGCATGGGTGGAATTTTTAGCCTCTAAATAGGTTTTAAAAATTAATCACATTATAGCTAAACTTACAAAGCAGGAAATAATAGCAGCAATAAAGTTTAAATGATTGGGCGCTCAAACATGTTACAATTTTTTTTTATGATATCAACTTACGTGAGTGCATGTGTATAGTTTGCGATAACCTTATTTGGAACAATTATGTTTCTTGATGGTACAAATAAACAAAGTTGTTGACTAAAGATTGGGTGATCAAATAAACGTTAATAAACATTAATAAATGCTGTAATAATTGTGTTTGATAGGCTTAGATGGAAACAAGTTGCATTATTACCATTTACAACATATTAACACCTTATTTGTTCCTAACACCTTTTTTTTCAGTGTGCGGCAATGCCTTCAGCTAGAACAGCCTTTGGCGACTTTATATTCTGGTAAGTAGATTCTTGCTATTGGAATTTGCAACAGACTTACCGGTTTCTGGTAGACTAACAGAAACTTCGTTTTAGCTACATGCCTGGGCAATGCGATGGCACGAATCACACGTTTGGTGGCGATAAAATGTCAGAATTTACTCGAAAGTCGAGATTTTTGACATTAAAACGCGCGTCTAGCGTCATCGTACTATACAGATTTATTGTTTTGGTCGTAGATACGGTTTTGGTCATATTGATAAAAACACGATTCCTTAGAATACTCGATATGAGCGGATTAAAATAGTCTGTGGTGGAGATTTTACAAATCCTAACCACAGATTAAATAAACTGCCTCTAAGGAGGGCTTTAGAGAAATCGTGTTTCATAAATAAAACCGTTAGTGTATGAGAAGCAGCAGGTAATACTCTTTTCTAATTAAATTAAATCCTGTTTTAAGGACCCACTGCACTTTTTATTTCGCCAATGTCGCATTAAACAAGACTGGCCAATTATATGAGTGAGTGCTGTTTGACGTCAGTATTCCCTCTCCCCTGCACATTCTCTAATTTGCACCTAATAATTGTACCTGTTTTCCAAGGGAGCCGAAGGGGTAAATTAATAGGAATGCTATGTATTCTCATTATTTTACAATCATTTGGCAAAATTCTTTTGACAAATTTGTCAAAAGTCTTTTGACAAATTTCTTATATTACACAGAACCACTAGGAAGTAGGAAGTACAATTAGGGACATATTAGTCACACTGCAATTGTTTGATACAAAAAAAAGTTGTAAAGTTCAAAGACCTGTTTTGAACTTTCAAAGAACCAGGTCGTGTCAGAATCCTAACGTTTGCAATAGCAACTAGATGGACATTTGACAACTGGTCGTTAGGAATCCTCCAGGATTTGGTTTGCGTAACATAGATGCAGAACTTGTAAAACCAGAATCCTAACGTTTATAGTAGCAACTAGAAGGAAATTTGACAACTGGTCGTTAGGAATCCTCCAGGATTTGGTTTGCGTAACATAAACGCAGAACTTGTAAAACCAGAATCCTAACGTTTACAGTAGCAACTAGAAGGAAATTTGGCAACTGGTCGTTAGGAATCCTCCAGGATTTGGTTTGCGTAACATAGATGCAGAACTTGTAAAACCATTATTATTGCACACGAAAAATACAGTGCAGGAAATAAAACTGAATAAAATACGTTTACAAAGGCGAACTTATCTCTGTGAGAGATTTCTTCCAGCAAATCTTGTTGAAACGGGTCTACGCACTACACGTGCACAACATACACTACATAATACACTTACACAGGTAACAAAATCATACCAATATAAAAATCTACCCAAAGAATATATTTATAGGTACTAATATATTCTAATTATGAAAGAATAAACTACATAAACCATCAAAAAAATATAAATACATTCATAAAAAGTACAAATTAAGAACCTACTTACAAAAATATCACGGAGTTAAGATATAAGGCCTGTCAATAAATATATCTGTTAGCTTTTAGAATATATCTCGGCTACTATCGGATATATTCGTGTAGGTAATAGAAATATCGGAACTAATACACCTAATTTCGAAATCGGAACTAATATGACACTTATTTCGAAATCAGATCATTACACTCGTGTGCTTTCAGCGAAAACCGTAGCCGACTATTATAGTATCTATAATAGAGCCCGAGGTATATTCTAAAAGCTAACTATTTACTTAGTGAAATTCCTAATTCAGAAACTGGCCCATATACAGATAGACAGTCAGACAGAAACGCTCTTTCACCATTTTTTTCCATTCATAAATTTAAACCATTTTTCTATGAACCATCTTTATCAAAAAACTGTAGCGAGGCCTCTTAAAACATGAATAAAGGGTCGCGTTTCTATGGCCCACTAGCTATATGTGCGACACAGTTGCCACGTTGGGACGCGCGCAATTCGTCAAGCGTTCACTGCAGCGTGACACAGCTCTCCGACTCTTTTTGTTCCCGACCGACCAGCGGGAGCACCGGAACAAACAGGAAGGGAAAATGCAAAACAAACAAGTGAATGCGACACTCCGCGCGTTATTGATTGTCCTTGATATGCCCTCAAAGTTAAGTGTGGCTCCAAAGCTCAGTAAAGAGCTTCGGCCAGTTTTTTTTTCCCCTAAAACACGATTTCCCAGCCATTAGCTTACTGATGCAGTAGGTATTAGGGAAAAATCGTGACAAAAACGAGAAAGGCTTCGACCCTGTCAAGGCCCCTCGGTACAATTTGAATTATGAGGTGATATTCCCGTCTGCTAAATCCCTTAGACTTAAGACAGTGGAAAATCGGTTTTTATAAACCGCTTTCGTTGAGCCAGGTTCTGTGACCGAATTAAGTAAGCCCCCGGAGAGATTTGTTTACTTTAATATCGATAGTATTAGGTGCACTCAAGTTCGTAATTTAGTAGCTCTTCGTGTGTATAATTTAATAAAACCTAGAGGAATATACGATAGTACAGTATAGGCTTATTGGCAAACGTAGTGTAGGATGCCCTCCGACCAGTTGGGATGACGATCTGCGAAACTGCCGGCAGATGCTGGATGCAGCAAGCTAAAGACAGGGCGCTATGGCGCTCATTAGGGGAGGGCTATGTCCAGCAGTGGACTATACATAATATAGCCTGAAAAAAAAGAAGAAGTCTTATTGGGGTTCAGAGTTACTTTATATATTGTTAAGTTTTGTTCTGCTCAATAAACGTTTGATTTTGATTTGATAGATAGATAGATAGATAGATAGATAGATAGATGAAAAATTTATTAACATTTCCACACACACATGTACAAGAACAATACAAAATCAGCAGAATGTACAGCATTTAAGAAGATAACAATCAAACAAAAAAACACATATTATACTAATCAACAGAGCATTGTGGGTGTGGCAAATGGAAAAAGGTTCTGAATCAGCATGTGCTGCGGCGGGCGACCACCTCAGTGCTGTTATTCTGTCAGTACCTGGTGAAATTATCACATTTGATATTATCACATATTCCTAAGGATCAAAAATCAATTTGTATTTAGATAAAAATGTACTCATCATCCCCTAAGAGCCTAAACCAACCCACGAGAAAAAGTTATTCAGTACACAAGTACCAATGTATTTGTAACAACAATGACGGAAACGAAACAAGATTTTTCGGTGCACATGTTGGCGTTGGCGAATTGCCACGAGACAAGCTTAAAGGAAATTTAGTACCTACCCACAAAAATGTTCCCCACGCAGGCCTCGCGGGGCGCACCGGTTAGATTAAAGTTTTGTTAATACGCCCGGCCTGCCTGCCGTTGCCCGATTTCCCACGAGATGAAAATAAACATTAGATTTTAGATTCACGCCCGAATGTCGCTGTAAAAGGGTGTGACGCGGCCAACGACGGTCAGCGAGCCGCTGTGAAACCCTTTATAGCTCTTTAAATCTGTAGCGCGACGGAAATCGATACCGAAGAGGCCCCAACAAACGAAAACTGAACGAGTTGTGCTTACATTAGCTTTGAATACCTACATACCCGCCTTATATTCCGTAAGGCTCTACGAAAGCAATCTCATCAAAGCGGATTTCCGGGACTTTATATAATTGAATGGTTCCGATCGATGTAGCATTTTTCATTGCCAATCATGCTAAGGCTTCTTCTATCGATATTTAAACTCGAGAAAATTGCGTCGCTAAGGAAAAGCTTGCTAAACATTCCGTCTTCTTCAATATTACTTACTCGCTGGCTTCGCAAACGTCATCCTAAATTTCGATTGTCTATCTGTACGCTAAGTATTGTGTAAATACTTTCAGACTTTATTGCGTGATTAAGTAACAACATGCAAACGTCTTCACAAACTTTTACATTTATAATTTCATTTATTTCCAATTATTCAATTTTACATTTATTCACTAGCTGACTCCGCAAACGTCATCCTGTGTCTTAATTCAGATCATTGCCTATTTGTACGCCAAGTTTCATGTAAATCCGTTCAGCCGTTACTGCGTGATTGAGTAACAAACATCTACACGATCTTTCACATTTTATAATATTATTAGCTCACCCCGCAAAAGTCATCGTATGTCTCAATTCAGATCTTTGTCTATCTTTACCCCACGTTTTATGTAAATCCGTTTAGCCGTTACTGTGTCATTGAGTAACAAGCATCTTCACAAACTTTCACATTTATAATATTATTAACTGACCCCGCAAACGTCATCGTATGTCTCAATTCAGATCTTTGTCTATCTTTTCCCCACGTTTTATGTAAATCCGTTTAGCCGTTACTGCGTCATTGAGTAACAAACATCTTCACGAACTTTCACATTTATAATATTGTTAGGTCACGCCGTAAACGTCATTGTATGTCTCAATTCAGATCTTTGTCTATTTGGGAACAGATGTTCCCCACGTTTTATGTAATTACGTTTAGCAGTTACTGCGTCATTGAGTAACTAACATCTACACGATCTTTCACATTTTATAATATTATTAGCTCACCCCGCAAAGGTCATCGTATGTCTCAATTGAGATCTTAGTCTATCGGTTCCCCATGTATTCTGTAAAGCTGTTCAGCCGTACTCGTGATACTTCCAGATTAAAAAAGATTCGTAAACTCGAAATGTTGTTTCTGAAAAGCCCAATCTGAACATGGCCCTTTCCTAATGGCGGTATTGTTCTTCCGACAGTTTGGAAGTCTCAGCAAAAACGCTGTAAGTAATTCCATTTAGGTGGGAATCCTTCAATATCGGAGACTTATTTTCCCACCCCTCACTACCCACAGGGCCAATGGAGCTGGTCTGCCATTGTGAGCCGGACTGCCTCAATAATAATGATTAATTTAAGTGCGATAAGCTCTTCACAAATGAAGTGCCGAAGAAGGCCAGTTCCCGCTGAATTATTTATTAGTCAAATCTCTGAAATACCAGAAACGACAGACTTGCACTTGCATAGAACCCCATCACTTGTTCTGGTAACAAAGTAGGATATCCATTGCTACGGTAACCAGGCAAGTCCTACGTAAATTTATAAATTTCAAAGTTTTATGAAATTATGATATTGATATTAATAGTGTTTTAAGTAGGTATGACATTTTACACTGAAAAATGTAAAAAAAATATGTAATGTCTTCTATAGTATAAAAATGAATCGCTGATTGTGTTGGTAAGCGCAAATCTCGAGAGCAGCTGAACCGATTTCGCTTATTCTTTTTTTTAGAATATTCCCTAAAGTACGAGGATGAGAAAACAAATTAAAATTAAGAATCGACTGTTATGCGGTACGAAGTTCGCTAGGTCAACTAGTTTAAAATAAAATAAAATTTGTTAGGAGGCAAACATAACAAACATGATTATATTATTATTTTTAATGCACTAACCCGTGCTAAGGACAAATTTAAAACCTATTTAGAGGCTAAACATTCGTTGCCTGTACGTAATACAGAGAATATTGTAAAGAGCTTCGAAATTTCACTGATGCCGGTGAGTCGCCCATTAGCTCAATTGGAAAGAGCGCTGGCACGGATAGCCAGAGGTCGCGGGTTTGAATCCATGGGTGGAATTTTTAGCCTCTAAATAGGTTTTTAAATAACAAACAGGTTTGAAGATGTTTGGTTGTTTCTTAGGTACTCTATCACGCAATAACGGTTGAACGCATTTAAGTGAAACTTGGTGCACAGATAAATAAAGATCTGAATTGAGACAAAAGACTATTAATATCCTGATAACATAATTTGTAACGTGGGCGAAGCCGCAGATTTAAGCTAGTAAATAATAAATAACATTTTTGTTTACTGTTGTCCTTGTAAATAGCTTTGCTGTTTTTCCCTTTGTTAGAGTGTTGAGCATACATAATCCAATTTTGTACAGTTTTTGTGTGTCCAAAAGTATCTCAAACGGCGAACAATATTTTAGGATCATTTCGGATCCTGGTATAATAGGAGTGAGCGGCACAGAGACAGGCAGATAGTTTTCTCACGGACGAAGTAATTAATCAAGACCAGAGGCGCGAGGTGCCCGCCGCCGCCAAACATAAATCATCCAACGGACTCTAACAAGCACACCCAAGACACCTTATTCCTGAAAGCGCACGACAACACTCCCTCGGCCATAACCTACCCCACTCTATAGAAATAATTGTTAACTCCATGATGTATGTGACACCGTGGCATCCAAGAAGGATATCCTAATCTGTGCTATCTGGGAAGATGCAGTTAATCTGTGGTGTTCGTTTTTGGCGGGAAGACATTAATTTTTCCGAGGGAGTTTTGAAAAAAGTTGTAAAGAGCAGAATAAAAGTTTAAAATTGAGCTTTGCTGTTTTTCCCTTTGTTATTATAATCTTCAGTTTCGTACGTTCCAGAAAAGCATCACTCTGGAATAGTGCCCTGGCTACCTACCGACGGACTCAGTTGGGCCATGTCCGGTTTCAGATTCCACCGACTGTTACAAGAGCAATGGCACGCCAAAACCGCCTTTCCTTTCTCAGTTGCTAATTATGATATGAATCACTCGTGTGTTTACACTGTTGTGTTACATACAGATCATTCATTTTGTAAAAAGATCAAAGATTTATTTCTTTTTAGCAGGGATATACTCTAGATATAACATATTTTGCTTTACAGCTCTTTCTTATTTCTTTTCCTCTTCTTCCTGTTATCACTCTCCCGCGATGAAAAAGCTTATAATTAGCTAAATGAGTATGTAAGCAGGTTTCCCTGCTTTATGTACAACCAGCTGTGCCCTGCGGTGTTACCCGCTGTTTATCGATTTTCCCATGAGAATAATATTTTCCCGCAGTAAATAGTAGCCTATGTGTTAATCCAGGATGTCATCCAACTCCAAACCAAATCTTATTAAAATCGCTCCAGCCGTTTAGACGTGAAGAAGTAACAATCATACACACTCACAAACTTTCGCCTTTATAAAATGGGTGTGATAGTGTGATGTGATAAAGTGTTCTCTATCCAGATGGACATTTAAGCAGGCTTAGGGTTATTTCAGGTCACAGTGACGTCCAAATTGCTATACAAAATTAATTGAAACTTACGTTGATGAAGTAGGTAGTTGGTTCTGTAAAGCAGATAAAACCCTCGTTTTCTACGGAACCCAGCATTATTGAGCACTGTGCGAGGTCCGACACGTAACTCTCACAAAAAAATAGGATCGTGCGAGGCGCCGAGCTAAGTTGTGCAGGTTATACCATTAGAATGCAACTAGTTATCAAGCAACCAATAGTGTCAATGAAACAACCGTTACCGTCTTTGTACCGCTTCAATGGTTTTACTCGTAGTATATAATACTAGCTGACTCCGCAAATGTTGTTTGGCCATATTAATCCTATTATTAAATGTATACAGAAAATTTTATAAAAGTCAGTGAATCCGTTTTGGATGAGTTCGATAACACTGTGATACGAAATTTTTATATAATACATAACAATTATATTATTTATATTCTTTTTAATGCAATACCGGTGCTAAGGACAATTTTAAAAACCTATTTTAATTGTACATTATACAGAGAGTATTGTAAAGAGGTTCGAAATTTCACGCCCATTAGCTCAGTTGGAAAGAGCGCTGGCACGGATAGCCAGAGGTCGCGGGTTCGAATCCCGGTACGGGTGGAATTTTTAGCCTCTAAATAGGTTTTTAAAATTATATTATTTGTAGGCTTGCGTAATGAGGACATATTACATACATACATAACCTCACGCCTCTATCCCTAAGGGGTAGGCAGAGACCAGGGACTGCCACTTGCCACGATCCTGACAGATCAACTTCGCTTGCTCAACGTTCATAAGTCGTTGCATGCACGCACGCCGGTTCCGGTTACTTTTTATCTTCCCCTTTGCCCCTTTACGTCACTTACCAGCCCTTCCACTTACATTCGCAATATATATTATTAATATATAATAGTGTCAATGTCAAACAACCGTTATATTTATCACTATGCATTTTAGAGACTTTCCACCACAGATCCGGCTTTTCTTTTAGTTTTTTTTAATATTATTTCTGCAACTTTCCATTTAGTGGCCGGTGTCCATTGAAATGCCATTGGTTACTAGAATACCCGTAGTCTAAACAAGATTGCTTTTTAGACTATAGTGAGTGTAGAGTCATAGTGAACAACTATCCATTTTAGATACTCGCTTACGTCTATCACTTTCAGTGATAAGCCTGGGTATCTTGGTTTCACTAAAATGCGCAATTCCTGAAACACGTCAATGAATTTGTATTTTAAAATAACTTCTGATGTAGGAGTTATTTTCACGGTTATTTTCAAAATATCACGATTTACATATTTTAATTTTATTTTTATTCATTTAGGTTCAGGTACATAATATGGGTACAAATTCGCAATAAATTTACATTTTACGAATTCTACCAATGCCGTCACCGGTACCCGTAGCCAATACCCATTCTATGTAAGGTTTTAAACAAATAAAACAGCCCTACGAAAAGTATAAAAACATAAGAATATTTACAAGAAATTAAAAAGCGTAAAGCTGCTGTAGAACAAAAGTAATTATAAATTCCAAACTGAAGAATAACCAGGTAATGGCCAGATTTTGAATTGAGAATTTCGCTAAGGAAATACTTAACTGTAGTGCTGTCGCTTCTAATTTCTCAGCAAAGAGCGTGACAGAACGTTACTTAATTATTTCTTCTTCTTCTTCTTCAGGCTATATTATGTAGTCCACCGCTGGACGTAGCCCTACCCTAATGAGCGCCATAGCGCCCTGTCTTTAGCTTGCCGCATCCAGCATCTGCCGGCAGTTTTTCGCATATCGTCATCCCACCTGGTCGGAGGGCGTCCTACACTACGTTTGCCGAGTCGCGGTCTCCACTACTTAAGTATTTACTTAGTGAAATTCTCAATTCAGAAACCGACCCTAAGTATCTTAGGAATTGCGCAGTTTAGAGTTATTAATGTTTTTTTATTGCACAAAAGAGTTAACCCGGTATTTTGACGTTTTCGACATTTCGAAGCCATGATGTTTACTGCGGCCATGTGCGACTGAAAGTTCTTCGTCTCTTCGTCAATAAAATACAAAAGTCGGTTATGTTAGCTGACAGAAAATACTATCTAGTATTAAGCTTGCTTTTGTTCAGATGTGTTTTAGTCACAATAATTTTCATTTAATCATATTTATTTGAGCTTTTGCCTCGTATAACAATACGAATATATGATTATACTGTATTGTTGCTTATTTGAAAAACCACGACCTTTACAGACTTTTTAGACCAAACCTGCTGCGGCTCTCTTATGTGTGGCTTATGCAAATAAATTATTTATCTATCATACGGAAAGCCCAGACTTAGCGACCACTGCACTGCCGTAATCCAGCCTCTAGACACCAAAAACACCTATAAACTGTCGATAGGTCACATTAAATTTTATTCCCACGTGCAAGGGGCTGATAGAAGACATGTGATCTTTTGTCAAGAAGTCCGCTTTGAATCTGTGCCTTGTCGTTAAACTAAGATTGATAAAATATAAAGATAAATATATTTATGTTGTTGTAAGTGGGTCAATAAAATATCATAAAAACTTATTAGTTTTTCTCCCGGTTTAATAGTTAGCGCAAAACGTCTTCTTCGCAGAATGTCATACCTCTTTCGCCAAAGATCTCTGTCGCACAATCTCTCTTCCGCAGAATGTTTCTTTAGCAAAATGGCGAGATTGGGTTAAAAAAAATTTCAACCTTTATAGACAAAAATCATTTATTAATAAGGTAATCTCTAAATAATAAGGTAATACCTGATAATCTCTAGGGTATGTAGGTAGGTAAATAAAGCAAAAACTTTTTTGTAATTTCTAAATAAAAATTGTTTACAGTATACAAACTATTATGATCAAATTTGATAATGTACAAAATAATAGACATTTTAATGCAGCAATATGGAAAAAATACCTTTTCAACAAATTAGGTTCGGCATTAAGTAGGAAATTTCGTCTATGACTTTGTGTGTAGGGGCTCCTCTCATGTGGAGGCCCCGGGGCCGCAGCCCTGGTTGCCCTCGCCTAAATACGGCCCTGGGTATTTGGGTAGTAAAGGCTCCCTTCTCAGAAAAACACCTATAGGGGTATACATATAGCAGGAGGCTACCGGAAGACGTAGTGACGCTACGGGGTTCTAATTCGGAACGCGCCCAGAGTACACCGCATTGCGGCCGAGCCGCCGCGAAATATCCGTCGCCGCGCCTGTATCGGGATAGGATTGGTGAAAGGGGAAACCAGTGATTCGATATCAACCCATGTATGACCCCACTGCTGGGGCACGGGTTTCTTAGCGCGGGTTGGTGGAGGATTGTAAGACCTGACATCCTGCACCAGACCGCGCCTGTTATTGCTTAACTGTTGACTCAAGTGATTGATTCCAAGCACTCGGTTCGACTAGGTCACGAGCGCTTCACCAGCTATTAGGGAAAGTAAAATAAGAATATTATTTTTGAACTAAAACTTTCGTAAGCACAACACATTGTAGACTTTTAGGGCGAGATAAATAGTCGCTTCTAAGAACGAGTCTTAGCGAAAGCACTTGCTTAAGAATCATAGACAGTACTTTGGCACTCTCTAAGTCGCGAAACCCGGACTAATTCTTAGCATTGGCCTAAGAACATGCTTATCTAAGCAAACGTATATTTTAGTAACATTGATACTTAGCTAAGTTAGCCTGAAGTAATTCTTAGGGAAGCATGAGTACGGACTTGGGCTAAGCAACGACTATTTATCTCGCCCTTAGTCTCTGCTTACCATGATTAAGCTCTGCGAATCGGAGCGAAACCTGGTCGGACTCTTCCGATATAACAACACCCGTAAGTAGATCCGGACTAAAAGTCTACAAGAATATTATTTAATACACCACTACATACACACGGCATGAATAAAATGCATAGTTACTCAATTCAATTGGCGGCCTTATTGCTTAAATCACTTTCTTACAGACAACCCTATTAGGTAAAACTTCGATATCGATATCAACCCTTGTATGTCCCCACTGCTGGGGCACGGGTCTCTCCTGTATTGCAGGAAGGTAAGGCCATACTCCACCACGGGGGCCAAGTCGAGGTTGGTAAGTAAAACGTAATAGGTACTCGGGGCTGCAAGTGATGCAAATTACTTCAGCCAGATGTCGCTGCCTGTATGTAATACAGAGAATATTGTAAAGAGGTTCGAAATTTCACTGATGCCGGTGAGTCGTCCATTAGCTCAGTTGGTTAGAGCGCTGGCACGGATAGCCAGCCTAGATTTCGCGGGTTCGAATCCCGGCATGGGTGGAAATATTAGCCTCTAAATAGGTTTTTAAAATTGTCCTTAGCACGGGTTAGTGCATTAAAAATAATATAAAAATACATAGTTACTCTATTCAATTGACGGCCTTATTACTTAAATCACTTTCTTACAGACAACCCTATTAGGTAAAACTTCTACATCGACCCTTTTATATCCCCACTGGTGGGGCCCGGGTCTCTTCCTGCATTGCAGGAAAGTTAGGCCATACTCCACCACGGGGGCCAAGTCCAGGTTGGTAAGTAAAACGTAATTACCTTTATTCCCAGCTTAGTGACGCTTTACCTAATAAATAATCCCGATTAGACCCGTTTAATATATATGTATAATATATGTATGATCTTTGAGCATTGCTAGTTATTAAGGTTGCCGAAGGAAAATAAAGACAGATAGTTGGTGCTTAATTAAAAGTTAACATGTATGGAGCAAGAATACTTTTTAATGCCTCAGTCAACTGTCAAAAGTTATTATTGTTATTCAATGAGTTCTTATTGAAGGGTAGAATTCCCTATTTTCGAATGTATACGGCGATTTTGTTACACTGTGTATAGGAAAACATCGTGAGGAAACTTTCGATGTCGTTTGCTCCAAATAAACAATAATATTCTAGTCTCTGCAGCGTCCGGGTGGTCTCTTCGCCCATCTAATAAGAGTGAAGGTGCCATTGAACGCTTTATAAATCATCTCTTTATGTAAGTGTAAAGGCTAACTAAAATAGTTTTAGCTTTTTAGGCCTAGGTAGAATGATAGTCCCGAATGTAGTCACTACAATACAGACACTACCATTGCCTTACCGTAAGAAAATTCTCTACAACATCGACCAATAGTCGAGGTCGAGGACATTAAAAGGAAATATGAATTTCGTTTTATGCTTCGTTGTCATTGCAACGCATGTCACAGAGCTGCGACGGGAATTAAAAGCTATACATATGCACAATTATATTATAGCTTTAAGCAAACGGACGGACGTGCCGTTGCGATGCATAAAAATTAACGTCGAGCCCCGCTGAAATCCAGCAAAACTATTGTCCATTGGGTGGAGTCATCAATGACGTGGTATAAAAATACAGTCTTTACAACAGAAGATGGTTTCAATCTTTCAAGTGCGTGAAATCCTGTGCTAAGTAAATACAAATCACGCGCCTTATCATCGGACCTGTCCGCGGATAAGTGAGTGTTGTGTGTTGCTCGGCTGCGAAAAACTCAAATTGACTTGAGGGTAGACTCACTGCAATGAGACTGTAGCCACTGTGACACTCACCACTTCAGTCTACCCCGTGACCACGGCAAGTGCATCTTTGCCGAAACGTCAGGAATTAATTAATTAGGTTTTACCCAACAAATAATTACGATTGGACCCGTTTAATATATATGAGCATCGTTATACAGTCTTTGCTACCTTTGTTTTATTTAAGGGGCTCCATGCAGTAACAGTACTGCAGTAACCATTAAAAAGGGTTCACTGGACTGGTATACCCTCTGCTCGTAAATTTTAACATGTTTAACTGTGGTACAACCAACCGTAGGACAAATTAATAATGCGGTTATAGAAATAATTTAGGTCTGAAATCTGAAAACTGAGGCAGTTCCAAAATGATACGTTTTTGTTATTCTTCCATCGTCTGGAAGAAATTGCTTTTGGGATTACTATTAGGCCACTAGTTGTACTCTATATTACTAAATATTTTATGTTTCTTTTTTACATAATAATATTATTAACTTATTTTGCTTATTTTTTGATAAAGGAACCAATTCTACGAAGTCAAATTGGCGAGGAACAATTGTTTGTTTCAAACAACCTCTTGAAATAGCTTGACTTACTATAACGCGATATCAGGGGTGTGAGTACTTTTTTCATACTTTACTATAGAAAAATACCTTTCATTTTCAAGGAGGGAAGGAAACGTAGCTTAACCTTTCCGTTTTAGTAAAAAATATTTTGACATTTGTTGAGCAAGTGTTTTAAAATATGTTTACCACATTAATGTTTTCAAAAAGAGAGACCACGGCACCTGAAAAAGTGTCGAAACGTCGGAAAATTGTAAAAATGTAATAAACGAGTGAAGTCGGTCGGTCGGTCGGTTTGTCGGTCGGTCGGTCAGTCGGTCGGTCGGTCGGTCGGTCGATCGGTCGCTTGCTTGCTTGCTTGCTTGCTTGCTTGCTTGCTTGCTTGCTTGCTTGCTTGCTTGCTTGCTTGCTTGCTTGCTTGCTTGCTTGCTTGCTTGCTTGCTTGCTTGCTTGCTTGCTTGCTTGCTTGCTTGCTTGCTTGCTTGCTTGCTTGCTTGCTTGCTTGCTTGCTTGCTTGCTTGCTTGCTTGCTTGCTTGCTTGCTTGCTTGCTTGCTTGCTTGCTTGCTTGCTTGCTTGCTTGCTTGCTTGCTTGCTTGCTTGCTTGCTTGCTTGCTTGCTTGCTTGCTTGCTTGCTTGCTTGCTTGCTTGCTTGCTTGCTTGCTTGCTTGCTTGCTTGCTTGCTTGCTTGCTTGCTTGCTTGCTTGCTTGCTTGCTTGCTTGCTTGCTTGCTTGCTTGCTTGCTTGCTTGCTTGCTTGCTTGCTTGCTTGCTTGCTTGCTTGCTTGCTTGCTTGCTTGCTTGCTTGCTTGCTTGCTTGCTTGCTTGCTTGCTTGCTTGCTTGCTTGCTTGCTTGCTTGCTTGCTTGCTTGCTTGCTTGCTTGCTTGCTTGCTTGCTTGCTTGCTTGCTTGCTTGCTTGCTTGCTTGCTTGCTTGCTTGCTTGCTTGCTTGCTTGCTTGCTTGCTTGCTTGCTTGCTTGCTTGCTTGCTTGCTTGCTTGCTTGCTTGCTTGCTTGCTTGCTTGCTTGCTTGCTTGCTTGCTTGCTTGCTTGCTTGCTTGCTTGCTTGCTTGCTTGCTTGCTTGCTTGCTTGCTTGCTTGCTTGCTTGCTTGCTTGCTTGCTTGCTTGCTTGCTTGCTTGCTTGCTTGCTTGCTTGCTTGCTTGCTTGCTTGCTTGCTTGCTTGCTTGCTTGCTTGCTTGCTTGCTTGCTTGCTTGCTTGCTTGCTTGCTTGCTTGCTTGCTTGCTTGCTTGCTTGCTTGCTTGCTTGCTTGCTTGCTTGCTTGCTTGCTTGCTTGCTTGCTTGCTTGCTTGCTTGCTTGCTTGCTTGCTTGCTTGCTTGCTTGCTTGCTTGCTTGCTTGCTTTTATTAATTTATGAATTATTTTATTAATTCATTCATTCGTTCGTTCGTTCGTTCGTTCGTTCGTTCGTTCGTTCGTTCGTTCGTTCGTTCGTTCGTTCGTTCGTTCGTTCGTTCGTTCGTTCGTTCGTTCGTTCGTTCATTCGTTCATTCATTCATTCATTCATTCAACAAAAGAAATTCCAGGAGCTCCACACTTAAAAAAACATGTTTCAACCTTACTAACAGAGTTTTTAACTTAAATCTTCATTATACTAGACATTTATAGTCGTCCCCGTTAACATTATTTAAATACCAGTTTTCCAAATAATCCTCAATGCTATAATAAGCTTTTTAAACCACGTAGCGGTGGTAAGTTGGTACATAACTCTAATATAATAACGAATCATACTGTAGAACCGTGTGCAATCTCTCAATTCTTTGTAAAACTATATTTTAAAATGGCTGCTTTAGAAAGTGAGTCAGCGTTTTTATACCGCTCTGGAAACATCAAACAGAAATTTAACTTGCCTCACTGCGGGGCAGATGTAATATGGCAGGTGTTCGTAGCGTTCAGACAAATAAAGTAACAACCCCGATTTTATCTGCCCGTTAGCTCGGCTCCCATGTGTTTGCTTGGGCCACGCGGAGCGTCTATGAAATATTTTACTATTTACGTGCCCCGCTTAACTATTACAAACCTTATACTAGAGGCACTAGCGAACCATCCTGCACTGTTCTATAGTAAATAATGCCAGAGCGAGCCGAATATCTTATCCCAATATTATCTCAGGATTCCACGTCTAGTGTAAACGCAGCTTGTGCAACAGCAAATTACAGTTAGAGAAATTTCCCCTTACTTTGATTACAGAGTCCCACATAAGTACTCGAAAAGAAAAATAAAAGTTGAATAGGAATATTTAAATTACACAGGAATCATAATTAAGTGGCGAAAGCCCGAAACCAAAAACAACGAAACAAAGCCTAAAAGCCACTTGAGATAATAAAACAAACTCTTACCCGCCGACGAGGTCGTGAAATGACGTGATTTGTTTGTAAATGGACATTTAATATTACAAATCCTTTAATCCTTGGCGAGGTAGCAAATACGCGGGGTTTAGTGGAAGCGAATGCAAATAGCATTCATTTGTTGCCTTCATCCTATCTGTTGACGCTAATGAGGTCGGGTTTCTCGGTCCATAACCTCATCACGTGAGTGTAAGGGATCAATAATAGTTGCGAAAAATTGGGATTTTTCTTTTACCGCAAGTGTTTGTGTTGTGAATTGTGAATGTGTTATATGTTTATTTCCTATAATAAGTATTTTCTTTCAAGCCGTACTTTCAGCACTAAAATGGTTATATTTAAATGAACACAAGTAGTTGCGAAAGAGTATTTTAAAGATAAACTCAATTTGGGTAGATTTCTACGGCCTGGAAGAATATAATTGATTAAAAATGTATTTATAAAGTCGGGTTACAGAATGTTAGTACAGTTTATATAAAAAAGAGGATACGATATACGCCCAGCCAAAACGTTGTTATCATGGAAGGTTGCATATTCATCAACCCATTATGTATAATCGTAGGCCCACGGGGCCACCACGGGGGCCAAGCCCAGATTACCGGAGGCTTGCAAGACTAGTGGTCAGAAGTATTCTGTCGGAAGTTTTCAAGCCGCTCTTAGTATGCAGCGTTGCAATCATGCATCGTTTTGGTTGTGAACCATTTTGAGATAACGATGATCTCCAGCCTTTCCGAATTATGTTTAGATTCTCTACGGGCGCATGTATCAATAAAAGAATTATTACAAAAACAAATACCTATTGTTATTTACTCAATGGTTTTGCAACAGTTCCCTCCATGGACGGCTTGGAATATAAAAAGGCGTTTATTCGCAATGATAATGAGTCGGTGAATGAAACCGCGGCGCAGTTTCAGCGAGCACGACAGAAAGTTGTGACAACTTTGAGGGACGCAATTAAAAATGGACGCCTCGGCGAGCGCAGTCTGTAGGCATCACGGCCCAGCAATTAGCACACAGCCTGCGTGCAGGGCTGCCACCTTTGGAAAAAGTCAGGAGATTGTATTTATCACTTACACGGATGTACATCCGTGATCCCTTATTGCACGTTTCCTGTCCTAAAAGGAAAGAGAAACAAAAAAATAATAAAATATTGTTTTAACGAAAAAATCAAGAAATACACCCGTTTAAAAACCACATTAGATACTTGTCTAATTAAATATAATGAAATTTAATATTTTTAATATTAATTTAATATCATTATTATCAGCTCACCGCTGCCCACTCCTGGCTATTTATTTGTTTGTTCATTCATTATTTGGTTTGTTTCTTCGTTCGTCCATTCGTTCGTTCGGTCGTTTGCATGTTACACTATATTGC
>CAKOGX010000014.1:0-16531 GCA_934045075.1 Yponomeuta sedellus
TTTTATTCTGCATAACATAACAGACACGCTTTATTAAACATAACTTAATAGAACGTAAACTCACGCCTGCATACTAGAAGGGTAGGCAGGAACCACTGACTGCCACTTGCCACGATTACTTTTGCTTTATCAACATATTTATTGGTAAGTTGCTAATACATACCCTATTTGTCTAAGTATGTCTGCTCGAGTGATACGTAATGAAAAAAATATGTCTAAAGGCGTATACACGTAGAACGCTGGCAACCGGCGCTGATCTATCAACGCTTATCGGAACAGGTCCGCGCGTGTAGTCGGCGCAGGCAGTCCACTATACATTGTGCCGAACCAGCGCCGACAAGTTCCGACCTGCGCCGAACAAGTTCCGATCTGCTCCGATAAGCCGCAATTTGCTGTGAATTGCTTGCAGTTTGCATTGCATGCAGTTTGCAAGTCAACGACACTAATTTGGCGTTAATAAAATTGATTTTGACAGTTTGATTTCATTAGTGTTCAGTAAATCCACTTTCAAGTCTTGAAGTAAATGATGAGTTTCCCCGAAAATTCTTCTTTTTTATTCATGGGACGTACCTATACTTTGTTTTCGAATATTGCAAAACACATTTTCTAACAGAAAAAAATCTTGGCCAGACGATGTCGACATTTTGCGTGCTACTCAGAGAGACTGCCAGTCGGCTTCTGCCTGCTTTCTTTGTGTAGCTGTTGCCTGAGCCGACCGGCTCCGATAAGCGCTGGCAGATCGGCGCTGGTAGCCAGCGTTCTACGTGTTTACGCCTTAATGCTAAAATAACCACCGCTAAATAAAAAGCAAACACCCATACACCAGCTTACACATTTTTTTAAAGTATGGTAAAAAAAATACTGTATCGCTAGTGTTCCGTGAAACCTTTGCTGTTATTGTATTACTGTTGGTTTTTCATCCATGTCCTGTCCACATATTATTAAGCCTATAAAGTATTTATATAATATATATATATATGTATATTACTTTTTGTATGTGTACATTATTTGTATGTTTCTTTTTACAGTTAGTATAATAACTTTCTTAACTAAGCATGTATTATTCATACATATCTGAAGTAATTTGATTTGTTTGTTCATCTACTTCCTTCTCCAATGTATTGCTCCAGTCCAAAGGTTGTCTGGAAGAGATCATTTTTAGTGATAAGGCCGCCGTCTGTACTCTTAGGTTAGGAAATATCTGTGTAACTGCCTTTTTAATGAACAATAAAGTTTTGATCTCTATCTGTCTCACTTCGCACTAATGAAGAGCTTCGGACCTCGTTATTTTCCAATACCCGTCACATAGTTCAGTATACACATTTCAAGTATGCGAATATCAGTTTTCCGCACTCTGGCGACAGTGCACTCGGCATACTCAGCGTACTCGGCGTATAGACGAGGTCTTCGCTCTTTGCCACCGAACACGTCACTGGATGGACGTGTACAGATGGTTCACTTTTTGCGGTTTCTGCAAAGGGGTATCTGGAAGGGGTATCCAGCAGTGTGGAGCAAAATCTAATCTAACCACTAACTACGATTACATAAAGTAGTTAATAATCACGATTACAAACTACATGAAGTAATCAGAATAATTAGTTAAACATTTTGATTACTAACTGCAAATTGTAGTTGTAATCACGATTACAAGATTACTTTTTATAACTACATTTTTAAATAAACTTGCGTATAAAAAAACAAATGTGTGGCGCGCGTGTCGTTCATGTATCGACTTGTCGTTTGCTACGTAGGTAGTTAGAGCGCACTATCTACTCCCTGCATGTCGGGTACATGTGTTTTTTTTGGTGCGACGCATGCAGGGTAGTGTATTTAATTGTGTCTGACAGTGTGCACGTCCGTTCGCTACTATTGTGCGAACGAACGGAAATATAAGTTTTTACAACTCCGCTAATCAGTAATCATAAGTAGTTATGATTACAGCAATCAAATTAACAACTACTTAATGTAGTTTGATTACTGTAGTTAACTACATGTAACCATAACTACATGTAGTTAACTACTTTTAATCGCAGTTAGTAATGTGATTACAAAAAAGTAGTTAACTACGCCCTACACTGGTATCCAGACACAGGCGTGAGGTTATGAAGCGTAGAGCTTATGTAATGTATCTGCTATTTTATATGTCGTTTGATCTTATCTTTGCTAGGCTCGCATGTGGGATTCCGATAAAAAGTACACTGTGTTTCGATCCACAAACATTATTTTTTTGTATTCGTACCGAAATTAAAAATATAAAACACCTGGTAGCGCTAGGTAGAGATCAATGGCTCAGACATAGTTATATATTGAAAGAGTCTAATCGCGATTATTTTATTTCAACGTAAATTCAACCCCAACTTCCATGCCCATCTACATGGCGGTCCTACCGAAGACGTCATTTGCAATTCATTGGACAAACACAACTGTGATAGATTCATTTCGCTGCGGATTATATTACGGACCCTAGTTCCAATTTACGCAGTCCGTCTTCGTGTCGCCTTAGAACAGATTTAAGTGACAATGAGCTTTCAGGCTGAACGCGCTAGCGGTTACTTAGTATGCGGTAAATTGCCCGCAACTAACTGTAGTAAGTATGAAAATGTATACATAAATACATATACAATTATACATATACATACATACATACATACATACATACATACATACATACATACATACATACATACATACATACATACATACATACATACATACATACATACATACATACATACATACATACATACATACATACATACATACATACATACATACATACATACATACATACATACATACATACATACATACATACATACATACAGTCGCGTGCACTAACATGGAACCTTAGAACCTTTCTAGTATGAGAAAATGACTATTTCGACTTTTAAAAGGTACTGAATGAAGTGTTTGTGTTTGTGCACATGTTTGTACACAAACACAAACACACACATGTTTGTGCATGAGACTGTACACACATGCTGCTGCTCCGTACTCTCTGCAGCAAGAAGATGTATTTTTGCGTATTACTCGTATCACAGAGGAAAAAAGTATTATTGTATTAAATGCATCAGTGTGAGCCTCCGCAAATTTTTTATTATAATCAATGATGCCAACGATCTCAAGCAAATTGCTGGCAGTGGCTGGATGAGGATGGCTAAGGATGTAAGTGGCGTGGCATGGGGGAAGTCCAGTAGCGGGCAAGTACAGGCTGATTGATTCACTGAGTGACCGACCGACTGATAGTTATATATTAAACGGATTTAAGCGCCATTATTTCGTTATCAACCCTTGTATGTCCCCACTGCTGGGGCACGGGTCTCTTCCTGCATCGCGGGAAGGTTAGGTCATACTCCACCATGGAGGCCAAGTCCGGGTTGGTGGAGGATTGTAAGACAGTGGCGGGCCTTACTGTCAGAACTTATCAAGCCGCCCATAAGGCCTCTGACATGGCTTAACGACTGCCATTATATGACAGCCGGCACCAACGGCTTAACGTGCCTTGCGAAGCACGGAAGCGCTCGGAAAAATGCCACCAGCGGTAGTCACGGGACGCTCACCCATCCCGTACCTGACCGCGCCTGTTGTTGCTAAACCAAGTGATTGATTCCAATCACTCGGTTCGCCTAGGCCACGAGCGCCATTATTTACATGTTAAATAATCGCGATTATTATTTAATACGTAAATAATCGCGATTAGACCTGACTCTGGGGTCCAGTCCCCAGTCTGTGCCTACCCGTCTGGTATACAGGCGTGAGGTTATGTTATGTCATGCCATGTCATGTCATGTCATGTTATGAGTATCGCGAATCATTAAGAAATACGACTGACTGATTGATTGAATATGCCAAGGCCTGGGTCTTATGTATTTCGTCTGTATCAGTGTCAATATTAGAGGTACAGGATTGCAAGAAAGAAATCAAGTCGTTCGCACCAATTACTTTCCCGGAAACAGGTCGGAGCGTCTCAAATAACGCGAGCTCTCAAAAGACGCCGAGGTGCGCTGCCCCGTTTCTCTTTCAGGGTTCCCAAGAGCATCTACAGAACCATATGTATGGTTGACTGGAAAAAAATCCTTTTAGAATTTGCCAACAAAGTGCCACGCAGCTTGGCGATCGTTTCGATATTTAATAAAAAGATCTTGTACCTAAAAAATTAAAAACTAATAAGGCGGCCTACCGTACGCTTGTGGTTTATGATATCAACCCTTCGTATGTCCCCCCTGCTCTGCATCGCAGGAGGGTTATGCCATACTCCATCACGGGGATAAAGTCCGGGTTGGTGGAGCATTGTAGGACAGTAGCGGGGCTTACTGTCAAAAGTTATCAAGCCGCCCATAAGGCTTCTGACATGGCTGACCGACTGCTAGTAGGTACATGACAGCCGACGGCTTAGCGGGCCTCGCCTAGCACAGAATCGTGCGGAAAAAATGCCATTAGCGATAGTTACGGGATGTTCACCCATCCAGCACTTGACCACGCCTGCTGTTGCTTAACCCAAGTGATTGATTCCAATTACTTGGTGTTGCAAGGCCACAAGCGCTTCACTTGCACACAGCGCATAAAATATCTTAATGATATTATTTATAAACAACCGGGCAAGCACGTGATAGTGGCGGGCCTGGCTGTAGATCCTAGTTTGGAACCAGACCCTAGATTCTGTTAATGCATGTTAGTACAATGACAACTGTATCATCATAATCATCATGACGCCCACTGCAGGACATAGGCCTGCCTCATGGTTTACCAAGCTACACTGTCTTCAGGTCGTCAGACTATCTGGTGGAGGGCCTGACCACGTTGCGTCGTCCAGTCCACGGTCATCAGGTCAGAACTTTTAGTTTTAACTGGCCCCATAGCCGGGAACAGCAGGGCTGGACAACTGCATGGCAATTTCATTTCATTGCTGCATAAAGTCTAATCCCGCATACATCATGCCATATAAGCGCCAGAGGTATAATAAAAAACGTCACGTGATCCGTCCATTTATGTGTCATTGTACTGTAATGCACTAACAGAATTGAGGCCCAGGACAAGTGAGTGTGTAGCCTGTAGGTTATTAACATTATTAATATGGTTTAAGATGATTTGAAAAAAGATGGTCAGAGTGGATTTTTTTTCCGCTGCTTTTTTCTTTGCGATACCGATACGGCCCGAAGGCAGCGGCTTACATTTTACATTGTACATTGACATTCAGCAAACAGAATTTAAATTCTTTACGTTGAAATTAATTGATTTTAATTTGAATTTGAATATTTATCTACTCTGATACTATAGCACAAAGATTATAAAACTGAAAACAAAACTCTTATGACAAACATTACGCATAGTCAAAAAAAAACAAGTCTTATTGCGATACAGGTCTTGTATGGACACCTGTATCATAATATAACTTTTTAATCATAACGATACACCTATACAACCTCCAGGTGGACCAAGAAGATTGAACCTCTACTTTTAAAAAACAGGTTTCAAGGAACGAATCCGCGGCGACGCAACACGCATGCGCAATCGATGTTTGCGCCTTGGCGCCACATTTTTTTTTTTTTTTTTTAATTCAATATTTAAACAAAGTTTGGTTCTGTTTAATATTATTTTATGTATTAATTATAGTATGAGAGAAGATAAAGTAGTGTATGACACTTACATAACTTGGTCTTATAAAGGCCTGCGCAGACGAGGGACTGTTGTCCCTTGGAGACAAAAGTCCCTGAATCGTAAAAAATATCCTCCGAGTACTTGTCGCGGATAGAACGCCTACGGAGTGCGGTCATTTTGTTCCCCGGAAATCGAGTGAAGCTTACGCTATGGAAGCAAATATTCTGAGATTACGTTGTGTTGTAATTTACATGAAGTTGAAAAAGAAAAGGCGTTTTAAAAGAAAACAGCGAACTTTTGTGCACTCCGGTCTCTTGATGTCCTCGGTAACTTGAGGGACTTTTTGTACGGGGTACTTTTAGTCCTTCTTGTGCGTGATTCGATACAATTTATAAGAGATCTATATCGACGGACAAAAAAGTTCCCGGAGGATAGATCCTCGTCTGCGCAGGCCTCAACACTCGTGTGATAAGAACTCTTATTATGCAACAGTATCGTAACAAGTATTGTATACCCGTGACAAAAAAAAAACACCTTTTTGGGAACCCTTGATGCGCAAGTACGACTTGCACTTGGTCGTTTTTTCTTTCTTTTTTGCTCCTGTATTTTTACCCTCGCTTCGGTCTAGGTTTTTAAGGGCTGGCTCGATCACGCGAGCTTACCTTTAGTGAATTACTACAGGACGGTTCGGAAAGGCTTGATAATTTTGTTACTAAAAGGGCACTCAGTCTTTCAGAGTTTTGTTATTATTTTTGCTTTTTATTAAAGTTTAAATGAATTCTGAAAGATTTTGAATGGAGTTTCAGATTTGATTGGATTAATTATTGGTGCCAAAAAACGGCAATTTTTTACATATTTGGATAGATTTATGTGCGTGAGTAGAGGGTGACCTTTGGAGGGTGGCATTTTTCCCGAGCACTTGCATGCTTCGCAAGGCACGGTAAACCGTTAGTGAGGGTTGTCATGTAATGACAGTCGCTAAGCCATGTCAGAGGCCTTATGGTCGGCTTGATAACTTCTGAGAGTAAGGCCCGCCCCTGTCTTTTAATCCTCCACTACCCGGACTTGGACTCTGTGGTGGAGTATGGCCTCACCTTCCTGCGATACAAGAAGAGACCCGTGCCCTAGCATTGGAGACGTAGCAAGGGGTGATGTCACCCATTATAAATTACCTCTCGGTATGGAACAACATCATCTACAGCAGGTGGCCCCTTCATCTATCTAGTGTAAGTGAAGGTGCCCCAGCACGCTGTATAAATCATCTCATTACGTAGGTGTAAAGGCCAATGTAATGGAACAACATGGAAAATTGTAATGTATGTTTCTATTATAAATGTACACAGCCTTTGCATAAACTAGACAAAGTGTTTTCTATTTTGTACAGAGAAAGATAAAAAAAGTAATGAGATTGATGTGAGGAAGATAGTGCTGCCAGCTTACAGGGTCGAAATATCATACAAAATAATATTACAAGAAGAGTCTAGAGAAATAAAATAGTATTTTCTATGGTTAACAGTCTACTCAAAACTACTTTACTTAATTAAATAAATTACTAACATTCAGCACGGGTTAGTGTACCTATTAAAAAGAAAATAATAGTAACATTTAAATTGCGCTAAGTTTTGTTTTGAAGCCTATAAATGTCTTACGTAGCGGGGCACAGACCTTCTCTGAGAGAAATTTTGGGCTTAATTACCATGCGTGCCCACGGCAGATTGGCCAAAATCGCACGGTGCGTTCATTAGAAGACCCCTCTCCAAACGCAGCATTGATATTGCGGGCTGTTTCTGCCGCGTTAGTTCCGCGTCGGAACTCGTATTCAAAAATCACTCGAATTTTCGCAGTATCCATCTTTCTTGTCTAAATTGAATAACAAAAACAATTGAAAGTCTATATTCAAATGTTTCACATTTTTTAAAAAAAGAACATCATAGAAAATGGTTTCTATGATTTTCTTTTTTTTAAAAATGTGAAAAATGTTGAAAAAAGTTTCATTCGAAAACCTCAAACCATGAAGATTCTATGACAATTCAAAGAACCTATTGCAATAAAACGGCAATTTCATACTTTAACCCCTAATATTATTAAATTCTTTATTGTACCTGTAAAGATTGTACAATTGGCGGGCTTAATACTAAATAATATTTTATTCTAGCCAACCAACAGGTGATGTGGAGAAGTGATGGTATTTGGGGGTATTTTGGGTCTATGCCCAGCAGTGGGCAGCAGAGGGCTAGTAATGATGATGGTGACATTTTTTCTGATAAAGTCTTGCGATTAGATTCGTTTAAATATAACTAGCAATTAACTATTATCTTAACTATCTGACTTAATATTGGGCTCGCCCAGACGTCGTGACTTCGACTCCTACACGTACATTTGTTTAAGTGGCTCATTGAACAGAGTAGGCAGATAGATAGAGAACCCTTATAGTGCATAAAAATGAAATTACATAGGTATATCTTAGCCTAAGAGTACAGACGGCGGCCTTGCCACTAAAAGTGATCTCTTCCAGACAACCTTTGTGTGGACTGCAGCAATACATTGGAGAAAGAAGTAGATGTACAAACAAATGAATTTATTCCAGTTACATATAAATTATGCGTGTTTAATTTTTTTTTCATTTATTTATTTCTTTCTTCAAGTTTACATCTATCATGACAGGGTTGTACCTAATGCGATAGATATAACAACAATTTCAATAGGTATACCTATTGAAATTGTTGTGAATTAAAACTTAACATGTGATCTTTTATCACATGAGCGCGAACCACAAGTAGTTTGAGACTTTAGGTAATTTGCCTTACCTTTATTATAATAATATTATTATTATTATATTAGTTTTTAGTTATTTGTAATAATTATTTGTATATATGTCCCTTTGCCCGAAATAAATGACTATTATTTATTTTATTATTATAATACTATTTTAACGACATGACAGAAGTAGTCTACAGCCCCTTGGATTTCTAAGGGAGATGGCAATGCTAGGTTTCTGTAGGGTAGAAATAAAAACCAGAAAAAGAAGAACGTAAAGGTAGACAAGAGCTGAGCCCCGCCAACGTCATGCCGGAGCTTCTGGTGTACAGTCGAAAGCACATCAACCTTCACATGCGTGCATATCTTTTTATGCTTAATTGAGAAAGTTATAAAAGTATCTTAAACCTAGTTTGGAAGCAGGATGAGTGATTGTGTTAGATTAGATTAGAACTCATTATTGTACACACCAGAAAACAAAATACATAAAAAGGCTTACACATCTAAGCTATTGCCGTATACAATTGGCGGTCTTATCGCTAAAAGCGATCTCTTCCAGACAACCTTGGGATGGATAGAACTGAAAGATGAAGAGAGTAGGTAGGTAGGTGTACATGAAGTATACAGGAAGAATATGTACATAAAATATGTATATGTATATGCATAGAATATGTATGTGTTCTGTGGGAGTTATTGTTATAACTCGTACTAGCTTATCAAACCGTATAAAATATTTGAAAAGGCCAGGAAAAATCCATCGAACTGGCAACCCTAGGCAAGGGGCGGGCCGTAATTAAAAGCGTGTTATTTTTCAATTATCCCAGTAAACATCCGGGGCAACATTCCAGTTTTGTAGGTCGCGGCAAATGAGATGAGCACGGACTAAGCGCGGCTGGGTAAACGTTCGTTACATACTCCTTGTTAGGCGGGAGGATTTCGCCGACATGGTTTTCCACTGAACTGGTGACTCTTTTAAAATATAACTTGAAATGAAAAGTATTGGTAATCTCTTTTTTTTGTAAAACTGAATCAGTGTTAAACTGAAGCGCTCGTGGCCTAGGAAAACCGTGTGATTGGAATCAATCACTTGAGTTAAGCAACAATTGGTGCAGGATGGGTGACCGTCCCGTGACTACCGCTAGTGGCATTTTTCCAAACAATTCCGTGCTTCGCAAGACACGTTAAGCCGTTGGTGCCGGCTGTCATGTAATTGCAGTCGCTAAGCCATGTCAGAGGCCTTATGGGCGGCTTTATAACTTCTGACAATAAGGCCCGCCACGGTCTTACAATCCTCCACCAACCCGGACTTGGCCTACGTGGTGGAGTATGGCCTAACCTTTCTGCGATGCACGAAGAGATCCGTGCCCCAGCAGTGGGGACATACAAGGGTTGATAACGAATCAGTGTTATAAATCCTTTTAATACTTGCTGCCCCCTAATATCGTCCAATCTCTGATTATTTGATACTGTCGTCACACCTATTTCCAATGCTGTCAAGGCAATTGACAGGATAAGATGTTTTTTTTTAATAATTAATTTAAATTAAAAAAAACATTTCTTTTGTATGTCTTCTTTTACACAACTGACAACAGACACGTTCCGCTCACTTACACAACTGACAACAGACACGTTCCGTTCACATCCTCCCGGCCGCAGCTGAAGATCAGCGATCTGTTCTACTGATACGGCCATTTTGTACTGCTGCATCACACACACGCCATACAATGGTTTTCATGGTAAATATTTTTGTTGTTGTCTTTAGTCATGCATGCAGAACTTTTACGTATTATACTAAGCTTTTGTTTTAAAAACCTATTTGGAGGCTAAAAATTCCACCCATGCTGGGACTCGAAGCCGCGACCTCTGGCTATCCGTGCCAGCGCTCTTTCCAACTGAGCTAATGGGCGACTTCTGGCATCGGTGAAATTTTGAACCTCTTTACAATACTCTCTGTATTACGTACAGGCAGCAACATAGCTGAAGTAATTTGCATCACTTGCAGCCCCGAGTACCTACTTTGCAGTTAGGTTTGCTGTACCCGGAGTGATATCGCTGTACATCGGAGTGATATCGCTCTACCCACATGATTATGTTCTTTTTAATGCACTAACCCGTGCTAAGGATAATTTTAAAAACCTATTAAGAGTTAACCTACCATTGGCTCAATTGGTAGAGCGCTGGTACGGATAGCCAGAGGTTGCGGGTTCGAATCCCGGCATGGGTGAAATTTTTAGCCTCTAAATAGGTTTTTAAACCTATTAAGAGGCTAAAAATTAAACCCATGCCGGCTAACCGTGCCAGCACTCTCTTAACTGAGCTAATGGGTGACTTAATAGGTTTTTAAAATTGTCCTTAGCACGGGTTAGTGCATTAAAAAGAATATAAGCTTATGTTTGTTTTGAAAAGTGTGTCTGTGTCAAAAAGTTTAAATAAATAATTATCTTATCTTTTTCTTACTTCATTGCGTTTAGCAATGAGGCCGTTAATTGTACTTTTGTAAATATTTTGTATTTGTTGTTTTTGTTCCAGTGTACGAAAAAGAATATTAATGAATATTAGAAGAACCGGTGAATCTCAATTTTTTTACGTTGCCTATAAACGTCCCACTGCAGGGCACGTCTTCTCTCAGAGAGAGTATGGGCGTAATTATCACGCGTTCCCACCACGGAACAGATGAATGAGGTATTAATTTTAAAGACATACTATCCACCAAGGATCAATTTCAAGCACTGAGGTATTTGAACACCACAGGCACTCTGGTTTCCTCTGTTAATTTGGATACCCTATGCTTTGGCACTGGATATGGAAAAATCAGAGTAATCATAGTAGCCTAGTTCTGATAATGAAATAAATAAATATTTATGGACATATTACACAGATCTCGTTAGCCCTATACTAAGTACAACTAAATGACTTGTGTTACAGGTCCTAACTCGACGATAGATTTAATACAATAAACAAATAGATAATATCCAAAACCCGAGACAAACTAGAAAAGTTAGTTTCCTAGTTTGACCCGGCCGGGGATCTAACCCGCGACCTTCGGTTTTACAGTCAGCGTGCCAAACCGCTGCGCCACAGAGGCCGTTAATGAAGGATGTATTCTGGATATTATGGTTACCAGATCAAAGATACTATAGTTTCCAGAACTGGGATACCCTAGTAATTTGGATATATAGAAAAATCATAGTAATCATATAGTATCCTACTTCTTACTGGTATCCATAGAATCAATAATGTCTCCTAGTTTTTATAGTCACGAGAAAAAGTTTGTTATATTTTCCAAAATGGGATACCCTAGTAATTTGGGTACCCTGCGCTTTGGCACTGGATATGATAGGAAATACCCAGACTAAAAGACCGACTTATTTATAAAAACATTCTACTAAAAGACTTCTAGAGGAGTTTTATTTAATCTGTGGTTCGTCTTTTCTTTGCAAAATCACCACCACACAATATTTTAGTAAGCGTTTTTGGAGTGTTAAGGCATTGTATGCGTGTGTGTGTGTGTGCGTTTGTGTGTGTGTGTGTATGTGTGTGTGTGTGTGTGTGACTATGTATAGAGTATTTGTTAAGCCTGTACCTATAGTATTAACTTTGGGAAATGGGAGCAGACTGAAAATCAGCGCTGTCATAATGCCACCAAGCATTATGAAAAAGACATAATTTATTGGTAATATTCATTACAAGTCAGCATTAGAATCCGTACATAATAACAATCCAATTCAGAAAAAATAATCAAATTTACAAATGTCAAAAAGAAAATATTACAAGTCAATATCATAATTATGCAATCTGTGAGATCAATCAATTATGCGCAGCATATGCTGAGTCTGCACTTCTATTAAATGTTAAGGACGCGTGTAATTTGACTGGCTCGTTGGTCTAGCCGATAAGGCGCTTGCGCTTGGGAAGACAGAGTTCATGGGTTCGACTGAGGTATATTGTACAAGTGGCCTCAGTCTGGGTATGTTTTCATGTTTGTGACGTCCTTGGCTGGTTACCATTACTATGGTAACAGAGTATCCTAGTTTGGGACCAGGACAAGTGATTGTGTTGTGTCGAAGTTATTATTATAAATATATCTGTCTGTGTTATATAAATAACTTCGTCAGTTTTAAAAACCTATTAAGAGGGTAAAAATTAAAAAAAAAAATTAAAATAGTATAATCATGTGGGTACAGTGATATCATTCCGATGTAAAAACCTAACTGCAAAGTAGGTAGTCGGGGCTGTAAGTGATGCAATTTACTTAAGCCAGATGTCGCTGCCTGTACGTAATACAGAGAATAGTGTAAAGAGGTTCGAAATTTCACTGATGCCGGTGAGTCGCCCATTAGCTCAGTTGGAAAGAGCGCTGGCACGGTTAGCCAGAGGTCGCGGGTTCGAATCCCGGCATGGGTGGAATTTTTAGCCATTAAATAGTTTTTTTAAAATTGTCCTTAGCACGGGTTAGTGCATTAAAAATAAAAAAAAATAGTATTACTTCGTCAGTGTTTTCTCGGAAGGGATAACCGCTTACTTCTGCACCACGCGAAAACGTTTTACTGCCGTATCACCCAGATGGAACCGCGCTGTGTTTGTGACGACAAATTGAATATGTGGGGATAAAGACACTGTTTGACTAGGCTAATTAATTCGATCTTTACTATAACTTAGGAAAACGAAAGTTACAGTAATTAGTGCTGACTCGTTTTAAAAACTACTAGACGGTAGTTACGATGTATGTCCGCCTGCGACGTCCCTTACCAGCCCTTCCACTAACATTATTATTATAAAATTCTTTATTGTACCTGTAAAGATTGTACAATTGGCGGGCTTAATACTAAATAGTATTTTATTCTAGCCAACCAACAGGTGATGTGGAGAAGGTGGGGGTAGTCACAAACGGTGAGGTGATATTTTATTGTCAAATAATTTTTTTTTTTTAAATTATACTATGTATTAATATGTTCAATAATTATAAACATAAACATATACAAATAAAATAATTAAGCACATATATAAAGATGAATAGATAGACTTTATAAATATATAATTAGACTTCATAATATATTTTTACATACTTACGAATGGAATTACACTTTACTGTTCTGAATATGTAGATAGTGTTCCTGTACTCTACTCTTAAAGACGCCGACTGACGGAGCCTGGCGAATGTATAGCGGCAGCGCGTTTCACAGACGCACCGCTGTCACGGAAAAAGAACTTGAATAGCCTGCCGTATTATGCTCTGGGATTTCGAGGAGTAAATCTTTGCATGGGCGCTGAAGGCGACCACGCGTGCCACGTGGGGCGAAACGTTCGCGGAGATAATGGGGGGAGGAGGGATCGTGAAGGACGCCATAGAGGAGCGTCAAGATGTGGGCATTCCTGTGGTGGCGGATGTTTAGCCAGTTCAACTGGGAACGGTATTGGGAAATATGGTCAAATTTACGAAGGCCGAAGATGTAACGTATACAAACGTTAAGAAGCTTTCGCAATATATATTTGTTTCGTCAATCTTTATTCCTTCATCCTCTCCACAACTCCAAACCAATGCAACATTCCTTTCTCAATTCTAGTCACTACACCCTCTTTCAGTCCACAACGTTCTTTAATCAGACTATTGCGTATCCTGTCATTCAAAGTAAAACTACACATACTTCATTTTATTTTCATAATAAAATGGGGTTTTCACGAAACTTTACAATATTTTATCTGCGTAAGACAATAATTTCTCGATAGGCATATTTCACCGTTAGCTCGTGTTATTCTTACTGAAAATTCTCGTTTACGTGACGCAGTAAAAAGTTATCGGTGGTTTAAGTCAAATTTTCTTTTATCTTTGATTTTTTTATCTTTGATTTATATATTTTTTGAAATACGTGTATCGTAGTTAATATAATTTAGTTAAACAGTTACACAGTTGCGATATGTGTTGCGAAGAGTGTCTTTACCAGTCTTTACGCATAAATTTCTCTTACCTCAGCGCTTGAAAGCTTGAAATTGCCAATCAGGGCTAGACGCGAGGTTATCAAGTACATAATATTTTATCGTATAAAGACTAGAAAAAAAGTATATGAAACAAAGCATATACCGAAGGAATTAACCGCTGAGACGCTGACTCAAGCTGTCTACAGCATACACATACATACATAACCTCACGCCTGTATCCCAGAGGGGTAGGCAGAGACCAGGGACTGACACTTTCTACGATCCTGACAGATCACCTTAGCTTCATCAACGTTCATAAGTCGCTGCATGCACGCACGCCGGTTCCGGATACTTTTTGTCTTCCCCTTTGCTAATACATCCCCTATTTGGTCGATGTATGTCCACCTGGAACGTCTCTTACCAGCTCTTCCACTCACATTCTATAGCCTGAAATAAAAGAAAAAAACCAGTGCAAAAACCGTTTCCCACTACTCCACTCTTCAAAAATGTTACGAGTCGAATATTTCCACTCTGGGTTTTCTTGACCGTTTTTGCACTGACGTATTATTTTTTATTTTTATTTTACTACATCTATATCTGCGTCTAGGCGTACACTGATCGAGCTTTTGAAATGGACCCTAGTTTGAATTGTAACGTTCATGAAGCCGCAGTTTCTGCGCTACTTTGAATAAAACCTTTTCATTTCGTTTACATTTCATTTCACTTTTGCCGTCACTACAGTCGCTATACGGTCCATGCTCCTTACAGCTAGGTATGGAGCATAGATTAATTGTAAGGTATAGAGACGCACACCATAGTTAATTAGTTAGTCGTTTAGACTTGAAACTTCCTACTTAGGCTCATGGTTGGGCTATTTTAAGTACCGAATGCCTCTCCACGTTTCCTCATAATATCTTTCTTTACCGTTAGCGAGTGCTACCGTTACCGTTAGCGTTACTACGATATGTAACTTCGAAACCACTAACACAAATGTGAGACTAGTGTTCTACCGTGTTGCTACTAGATTTTAGCAAAATATCATAACCGTGCTTACAAAACTTTGTGAGGAAACCTGAGTTCCAGCGGTGGCAACAGACCTTAGCGCTTGAAATTACTAACTTTAAAAACCTATTTTTAGAGGCTAAAAATTCCACCCATGCCAGAATTCAAACCCGCGACCTCTGTTTATCCGTGCCAGCACTCTTCCAACTGAGCTAATGGGTGACTCACCAGCATCTGTGAAATTTCGAGCCTCTTTACAATACTCTCTGTATTGTATAAATTACTCACTTTCAAGTTCACTTTCCGTAGACGAATCCTCCGGTCTCCGATCGTATCTTGTACCAGAGCAACTCATAGGTTACTAAAGATAAGCGTCCACATCTCCGCATTGTAAGGATCAGACGCATAGCAACAAACTGATTAATTTTTCACAGTGCGTCCACTGTGTCGGTAGCGATCGGATTCGCCGACGCAAGTACTAGGAACCGGATTGCCGATGCCACTTAATCTGATTTTTGTAGTGATCGTAGGTGCAGATTGTGTTTGTAGGATTGAAGGAAAGCGAAGAAAAAAATGTCGTTATTACTTGTTTTAGAAACCTACTTAGAGGCTACAAATTCCACCCATGCCGGGATTCGAACCCGCGACCTCTGGCTATCCGTGCCAGCGCTCTTTCCAACTGAGCTAATGGACGACTCACAGGCATTAGTGAAATTTCGAACCTCTTTACAGTATTCTTTGTATTACGTACACTATTACTTGTTTGTTAGCAGAAGAAGAAAAGTGGAGATTAACATACACTATTTCCTGATTTGTTAAATGATGAGTTCGCGTCGACTGCTCGGTATTCTGTATGACGTCATCGCAAAAGTTGCCTTTAGGGGCATCGATGTCGTCATTGGCGATGTGCGGTCCGTGCAGTGCGGATCAGTGGACGCACTTGTATGTCTTTCTGTACAAATAATAATAGGGGTTAAAGTATGAAATTGCCGTTTTATTGCAATAGGTTCTTTGAATTGACATAGAATCTTCATGGTTTCAGGTTTTCGAATGAAACTTTTTTCAAATGGTTTCTATGATGTTCATTTTTAAAAAATGTGAAACATTTGAATATCTACTTTCAATTGTTTTTGTTATTCCATTTAGACAAGAAAGATGGATACGCGTTTCTTTCTGCAGATCAGTCAAATCACGAGGCACCCATTTTTCTTATTTTTTTATTTTATTGATTTGACGTCTAAAAGTTAAATATAGAACC
>CAKOGX010000015.1:0-107658 GCA_934045075.1 Yponomeuta sedellus
TTATTCACCGATAAATTGCGCATTTGTAAACGAACCAGTAGTGTGTAATCCCAACACTAGGTGGCGATATCGTTTTCTAGATCGCGGTATGGTTTCGACGCACGATTGAACATAAGTGTAGGTCACAAGGAAATAACGAAAAGCTGCCGCCTCTAGCATCTTAAATGGCTAGCCCTGGTGTGGCTTCCCGGAGAGATCGGCGCCGGCCTTCTACGTCGCTACCGATGCGACACTGCGCGTCATCGCATCCACATCCAGCCTAGGGAAGTACCTATTGGGCTGAACCAAGTAACTGGTATAGGAATAGAACCAATTTCCCACAACCGACTTTTTTTTTTTTATTTTTTTTTTTTTTTTTTTTTTTTCCATCAAAATAAAAAAAAAGGAGAAGTCATAAATGTTCATTACTAATAATATACAGATATTAAATGATATTATCATTCTGATAATATTTCACAGTATGTGAGATTGCCACTATGATGGCGTGTATTGTTTTGTGCATCGCGGTATGGTTGTGACCCTGCCAACAATATAAATTTAAACACGCTTCAATCTTACGACTTCGTCGAGGTTAGGTTTTTTTTTTGGTAACGCGGGGGAATGCATTTACGCACTTCACCACTCTGCTGTCAGGGGACAACAGAGCGGCTTCGTGTGGGACTCCCAGCCCGAGGGCTGGACTACCCACTAAACCCCCGCGGTGATCCTCCTCTCCTCTACCGGGTCGCGGGGTAGGCCAAAGGTTAAGTCACCGCGACCCGGCAAGAGGTCGCCCCTCCACGTGAGGGGCTCGACTAGTGGGGGAGCCAAAGTGGCTCCCCAGCGGCGCCCCCTGCCCCATCGCTACGACGGGGCAAGGAAACGCCGCGTCTCCTCGGGGGGGCCATAAAGGCCCCCAAACGCTCCAATGCGCCGCCCCCCCACATCACATTGCTAAAACAATGGGACTAGAGGGGGCGGCGCATCGCCGCGAGGCCCGTCGCGTCGCTCACCAGCGCTTCTCTGAAAACAGAGAAGGTGGAGAGCGAGCGCGCGGGCCCTCTCTGTGCCGGAAGGCACCCCCGGATCACGCAGGGGCGCCTTCCGGCCCGCCGTGTTAGAGGCGGAGAGTCCCCTGACCCCCCGCCCACGGCACTGATCCGACTGGTACGAGGCGCCCCCCCCAGCCGGACCTCCTCCTCTTGGTCGCTTGGGTCCCACTCCACGGTGTGATGCAGGGCCCAAGCGACTAAACGGTCGCGGTGCTGCCCAAACAGCACCGCCACCTACTGACCGCTCAACTCGCAAGCGAGGAGCGGTCCCTCCGCGGTTGCTCTTTGTTTCACCGTGGTCCCGCAACCACGGCTACTAAAGCCCCCTCGCCACGACAAGGCGGCAACCGTCGAGGGGGTCGAGGTTAGGTTTTTTTTTTTTTTTTTTGGTAACGCGGGGGAATGCATTTACGCACTTCACCACTCTGCTGTCAGGGGACAACAGAGCGGCTTCGTGTGGGACTCCCAGCCCGAGGGCTGGACTACCCACTAAACCCCCGCGGTGATCCTCCTCTCCTCTACCGGGTCGCGGGGTAGGCCAAAGGTTAAATCACCGCGACCCGGCAAGAGGTCGCCCCTCCACGGGAGGGGCTCGACTAGTGGGGGAGCCAAAGTGGCTCCCCAGCGGCGCACCCTGCCCCATCGCTACGACGGGGCAAGGAAACGCCGCGTCTCCTTGGGGGGGCCATAAAGGCCCCCATACGCTCCAATGCGCCGCCCCCCCACATCACATTGCTAAAACAATGGGACTAGAGGGGGGGCGGCGCATCGCTGCGAGGCCCGTCGCGTCGCTCACCAGCGCTTCTCTGAGAGCAGAGAAGGTGGAGAGCGAGCGCGCGGGCCCTCTCTGTGTCGGAAGGCACCCCCGGATCACGCAGGAGCGCCTTCCGGCCCGCCGTGTTAGAGACGGAGAGTCCCCTGACCCCCCGCCCACGGCACTGATCCGACTGGTACGAGGCGCCCGGAGGCGCCCCCCCCAGCCGGACCTCCTCCTCTTGGTCGCTTGGGTCCCACTCCACGGTGTGAAGCAGGGCCCAAGCGACTAAACGGTCGCAGGGGATAGGGAGAGAGGCGCACCGCAATACCAGCACTCCTCCTCCCCTGCGACCCCACCGCGTCCGCCATCAGCCGGTGGCGGCCCCGGTAAGGCCGCGGCAGGCAGGGAGAGCGGCGCACCGTAATACCGGCACTCCTCTCCCGCCGCGGCCTCCTCCGTACGGCTGCGATGCCGCCCATACGGCATCGCAGCCCGCCTCAGTGGCGGTGCTGCCCATACAGCACCGCCACCTACTGACCGCTCGACTCGCAAGCGAGGAGCGGTCCCTCCGCGGTTGCTCTTGGTTTCACCGTGGCGGTCCTGAACCACGGCTACTTAGCCCCCTCGCCACGACAAGGCGGCAACCGTCGAGGGGGGTCGAGGTTTTTTTTTTTTTTTTGGTAACGCGGGGGAATGCATTTACGCACTTCACCACTCTGCTGTCAGGGGACAACAGAGCGGCTTCGTGTAGGACTCCCAGCCCGAGGGCTGGACTACCCACTAAACCCCCGCGGTGATCCTCCTCTCCTCTACCGGGTCGCGGGGTAGGCCATAGGTTAAATCACCGCGACCCGGCAAGAGGTCGCCCCTCCACGTGAGGGGCTCGACTGGTGGGGGAGCCAGAGTGGCTCCCCAGCGGCGCCCCCTGCCCCATCGCTACGACGGGGCAAGGAAACGCCGCGTCTCCTCGGGGGGCCATATAGGCCCCCATTCGCTCCAATGCGCCGCCCCCCCACATCACATTGCTAAAACAATGGGACTAGAGGGGGCGGCGCATCGCTGCGAGGCCCGTCGCGTCGCTCACCAGCACTTCTCTGAGGACAGAGAAGGTGGAGAGCGAGCGCGCGGGCCCTCTCTGTGCCGGAAGGCACCCCCGGATCACGCAGGGGCGCCTTCCGGCCCGCCGTGTTAGAGGCTGAGGGTCCCCTGACCCCCCGCCCACGGCACTGATCCGACTGGTACGAGGCGCTCGGAGGCGCCCCCCCCAGCCGGACCTCCTCCTCTTGGTCGCTTGGGTCCCCCGCGCCGCCGAAGGAGTGCCCGAAATGTTAAAATGCTGATATACAATTTTCCCTTTCATATTTCTTATCCTATATTTCCTATATTACATAATTACACAGCAAGAATACATTTATCCTTACTTAATTTGCACATAATTATAATCTTTTGCACTTAATCTATATATATTTTTTTTTTTTTTTTTTTTTTTTTTTTTTTTTTTTTTTTTTTTTTTTTTTTTTTTTTTTTTTTTTTTATTTTTGTGAGTCTATTCTTATACTAGGTTAGATACTATTTACAGTCTTGTCTTAATCTGACTTAAAATAAACATGTATGACATAATCTGACTTAAAATAAACGTGGATATGGGTGTGGACGTGGAGCGGTCGCTTCCTATTTAGTCAAAGCAGATACTACCGTTATTTTTGTAAGCCCGCATCGCGATTTGTTCCGCATAATCGAGGAATGTCTCCCTATATTTGTCGTTATTGACTAATATAGCGTAATTATTATTGCAAATCTTTATCCCCAATTTCTGTTCAATGTCCAATCTTTGTTTACCGTAAACCACGCATTCGTTTAATAAGTGGGGTACATCCTGGGGGCTGCTTCCGTCACAATCACAATATGGATGGTCTTTGATTTTAAATCTGTACAAGTATGCGCCAAAACCACCATGCCCGGTAAGTATTTGTGATCTTAGATTGTACATTTCCATTTTTGTGAGCGTTTTGTAGGCCTGTCTCACGTCCGGGAAGAATAATTTGGTTACAGCTCCTGTGCTTCCGCTGCTGTACTCTTGTTGCCAATCGCAGATTGTGCTTGTTCTGAGGCTGTACTTTAAGTATGATATAGGGACCCCGTCGTAGACAGCTCTCTGCTTATTTTTTAACGCTGCTTGCTTAGCAAGTTCGTCTGCTCTCTCATTTCCTGGGATTCCGGCGTGGGCTTTAATCCAATACAACTTGATGTGGCCTCCGTTACTCTCTAGTGAGCTCAAGTCCTCGTGTGCTTTTACCACGAGCGGGTGGGTACTAGTGGGGTCTTTTATAGCCTCAAGCGCCGATCTGGAATCGCTGATGATGTTGGCTTTCTTGCCTCTGTCTTCCCGTGCCATTTTTATTGCGCAGATGATTGCAGTCAGTTCAGCCTGGTACACTGTGCAATAATGTTCAAGCCTGCAACCTCGCTTTTTGACTTCGTTGCCGTCTTCCCACCAAGATACAGCTGCACCGACCCTGCCTTCAATTTTGCTCCCGTCCGTGTAGATCTGCGGCCAGCCGTTGCTGATCTTGTCAACGTCACTGGCATGGTTGATGATGTCGAACCCTGGCCCCCTACGTTCGGCTGGATGCGGAAGGTGGAAGACACTCACTCTCTTCTCGATGGTTCGCCCCGGAAGCTCCTCAATTGGTTTCCCTCGCTTCATTCCGTATAGTGCTGCTGCCTCTTTCAGTCTGAGGTCTAGGGGAATTATTCTTGCAAGTGTGGAGCTTGACGCGAGAGAAGCGGTCTTGTGTGTCTTTGCAGACCTTATAGCAAACATACGTGTTAGCTTATCTAACCATCGTTTGACGTTCTTGTTATCTGTAGCTGGAGCCCAAACGCTAGCGGCGTAGAGAACAATCGGTTCGATGACTGCTGTATATATTGTTCTCACAATGTCCGCGTTTAGGCCCCAGGTTGCTCTTGCAGCTTTGGATACTGCTCTGTAAATGTTGGTAACCTTTACTGCTATTTTCTTGAGGTGCGGTATGAAGTTCAAGTGTTTGTCAATAGTTAATCCTAGCACCATTATTTCGTCGGACAACATGATGTCGGTACCGTTCATTTTAAAAGCTGGTTCATCGTATTTCAGCTTCTTTGTCACTATCATGGCTTGTGTTTTGTGGGCCGCAAAATTCAGCTTGTTTTCGCCGCCAAAAGCTGATATGTCGTTCAGCGTTTTGTTTACTATGGCCGTAAGATCTCGAGTATTGTCGGAGTACGCTATCAGCAGCAGATCATCGGCAAAAGCCTGAATGTGAGCCTAAATGTGGTCAGCTTTCCTAAGCAGCGGGTCGAGTAGGATGTTCCACATCAGGGGGCCACAAGTTGATCCCTGTACGCAACCTTTATTGGTTGCTCTCTCGATGAAGTTACCCCCATAACTTACTCCCACCGAACGCTCCTCCAGATAGCTGTATACCAGAGCGAGTATGTAAGGGTCACACTTCTTTTTAATCAGTTGTTCCTTTATGGCTGGCCACCATGCGTTGTCAAATGCGCCTTCAATGTCAAGGGATATTACCGCTACGATCTTTTTATTGCGTACTTGATCCCTCACTAAGGTGACGGCGTCGTATAGGGCATCCTCGGTGCTGCGCTGGGGCATGAAGCCATACTGACGAAAGCTCAGTTGATTGCTCCGTCCCAGTGACCACAGCAATCTGTTGGTGAACATTTTCTCCATAATTTTGCCAAGTACAGGCAGGAGGCCAATTGGTCTGTAGGATTTAGGTATTGAGTAATCATCCTTCCCTGGCTTCCTCAAAATCCTTACAAAGGCGACCTTCCAGATTCTAGGGAAACAACCGAGAGACAGACACTTATTCAGTATGGCCAGGAATATGTTCGGTGCGGCCAGGATTGCCCGGAGGCATATGTCTGCCGTAAAGCCGTCTCTCCCTGGGGCCTTCTTAGGGCTGATGTTGGTTGTGACTCTCATCATCTCGTCCCTAGTAAATGGAATGAAAGTGGTTCGTTCTTTAAGGGATCCGAGTTCGCTCCTAAAGTCGTCCGTGCCAGTCCTGATCGTCGTCTGTGCCATCGAGTCTGAGTTGGGGTCATCGTTAGGGTAAAAGGTTGTCGCGATAAGTTCAGCCGACTCCTTTGGGTCAAGCTCAACTCCGTTGCAGTCCCTCAGCATGCACTCGTCGGATCTTCCCACGGATCTTATTATCCTATAGATTTTGTCCCAAAGGGTTTCGCGTGATTGTCCCGTGCAGAAGTTCTTCCAAGAAGTAGTTCGGGTAAGTACCTAACCTAACCTAACATGGTTAGGTTTTTTTTTTTTTTTGGTAACGCGGGGGAATGCATTTACGCACTTCACCACTCTGCTGTCAGGGGACAACAGAGCGGCTTCGTGTGGGACTCCCAGCCCGAGGGCTGGACTACCCACTAAACCCCCGCGGTGATCCTCCTCTCCTCTACCGGGTCGCGGGGTAGGCCAAAGGTTAAGTCACCGCGACCCGGCAAGAGGTCGCCCCACTGGAGGGGCTCGACTGGTGGGGGAGCCAGAGTGGCTCCCCAGCGGCGCCCCCTGCCCCATCGCAACGACGGAGCAAGGGAACGCCGCGTCTCCTCAGGGGGGCCATATAGGCCCCCATACGCTCCAATGCGCCGCCCCCCCACATCACATTGCTAAAACAATGGGACTAGAGGGGGCGGCGCATCGCTGCGAGGCCCGTCGCGTCGCTCACCAGCGCTTCTCTGAGAACAGAGAAGGTGGAGAGCGAGCGCGCGGGCCCTCTCTGTGCCGGAAGGCACCCCCGGATCACGCAGGGGCGCCTTCCGGCCCGCCGTGTTAGAGGCGGAGAGTCCCCTGACCCCCCGCCCACGGCACTGATCCGACTGGTACGAAGCGCCCGGAGGCGCCCCCCCCAGCCGGACCTCCTCCTCTTGGTCGCTTGGGTCCCACTCCACGGTGTGAAGCAGGGCCCAAGCGACTAAACGGTCGCAGGGGACAGGGAGAGAGGCGCACCGCAATACCAGCACTCCTCTTCCCCTGCGACCCCACCGCGTCCGCCATCAACCGGTGGCGGCCCCGGTAAGGCCGCGGCAGGCAGGGAGATCGGCGCACCGTAATACCGGCACTCCTCTCCCGCCGCGGCCTCCTCCTTACGGCTGCGATGCCGCCCATACGACATCGCAGCCCGCCTCAGTGGCGGTGCTGCCCATACAGCACCGCCACCTACTGACCGCTCGACTCGCAAGCGAGGAGCGGTCCCTCCGCGGTTGCTCTTGGTTTCACCGTGGGTGTGTTCCCGCCCGTAGGCCCCCACGGCTACTTAGCCCCCTCGCCACGACAAGGCGGCAACCGTCGAGGGGGAACATGGTTAGGTTAGGTTAGGTTAGGTTAGGTTAGGTTGGGGTGCGATGCCAGATAACCTTCACGTGTACCCCTCCGCTTTCCGTTCCATCTGATTCTATGAACCAGGTGGAGGGGCAAGTGGTGGGGTCGGTGCACCCTGAGCGTTAGTCAGTAAGTTGTTAACGGAACTTACTGGCTAACGGCGAATAATCTGGCGGGAGGGGTCGCGTGGGCCCTGTTTCACTTTGTGGAGCGGGACCCAGGCGACCAACCGATTGAAGGACCGACTGGGGGGGGCGCCGCTGCGCGAAAGCGCGCGCGCCTCGTACCAGTCGGACCAGAGTGGCCGTGGGCGGAGGGTCGGGGGACCCTCTGCCTCCATCACGGCGGGAGGGGTCGCGTGGGCCCTGTTTCACTTTGTGGAGCGGGACCCAGGCGACCAACCGAATGAAGGACCGACTGGGGGGGGCGCCGCTGCGCGGAAGCGCGCGCGCCTCGTACCAGTCGGACCAGAGTGGCCGCCGGGACGCGGAGGGTCGGGGGACCCTCTGCCTCCATCACGGCGGGCCGGAAGGCGCCCTTGCGTGTTCCGAGGGTGCCTTCTGGCACGGAGGGGGCCCGCGCGGTCGCTCACCGCCTTCTCTGCTTTCAGAGAAGTGCTGGTGGGCGACGTGACGGGCCTCAAGTGTGGTGCGTGTGGGGGCCAACAGTTGACATTGGCCCCCATGCTCCCCAACGAGGAGGTGCGCCGCCCTCCTCTAATCCCATTGGACCACACAACAATGGGATGGAGGGGGCGGCGCGTTGGGGCGTGTGGTGGCCAAGGGGTTCGCACTTGGCCACTATGCGCTCCAACGAAGAGATGCGGCGTTCCCTCGCCCCGTCGTTCGGTCCGATGCGATGGGGCAGGGGCGCCGCCGAAGGAGTGCCCGAAAGGGCGCCCGCAGACGGGGTCGCGGAAGTGTGCGTAAGCGTCCCCGTGGCCCCGTCCTTTGCGGTGCGGAGGAACACCCCAGGAGTTTTAGTCGGTATACCGCCCTTTTCAGGGCGGGGAGTCCGACATAACCACTGTGCTCCCCCGAGCCGGTGGTACCCGTAATTGGGGTTTCTCCTGGGTGAAAAAAAAAAAAAAAAAAGGTTAGGTTAGGTTAGGTTAGGTTTTTTTTTTTTTTTTGGTAACGCGGGGGAATGCATTTACGCACTTCACCACTCTGCTGTCAGGGGACAACAGAGCGGCTTCGTGTGGGACTCCCAGCCCGAGGGCTGGACTACCCACTAAACTCCCGCGGTGATCCTCCTCTCCTCTACCGGGTCGCGGGGTAGGCCAAAGGTTAAATCACCGCGACCCGGCAAGAGGTCGCCCCTCCACGTGAGGGGCTCGACTGGTGGGGAAGCCAAAGTGGCTCCCCAGCGGCGCCCCCTGCCCCATCGCTATGACGGGGCAAGGACACGCCGCGTCTCCTCGGGGGGGCCATATAGGCCCCCATACGCTCCAATGCGCCGCCCCCCCACATCACATTGCTAAAACAATGGGACTAGAGGGGGCGGCGCATCGCTGCGAGGCCCGTCGCGTCGCTCACCAGCGCCTCTCTGATGAAGCAGAGAAGGTGGAGAGCGAGCGCGCGGGCCCTCTCTGTGCCGGAAGGCACCCCCGGATCACGCAGGGGCGCCTTCCGGCCCGCCGTGTTAGAGGCGGAGAGTCCCCTGACCCCCCGCCCACGGCACTGATCCGACTGGTACGAGGCGCCCGGAGGCGCCCCCCCCAGCTGGACCTCCTCCTCTTGGTCGCTTGGGTCCCACTCCACGGTGTGAAGCAGGGCCCAAGCGACTAAACGGTCGCAGGGGACAGGGAGAGAGGCGCACCGCAATACCAGCACTCCTCTTCCCCTGCGACTCCACCGCGTCCGCCATCAACCGGTGGCGGCCCCGGTAAGGCCGCGGCAGGCAGGGAGAGCGGCGCACCGTAATACCGGCACTCCTCTCCCGCCGCGGCCTCCTCCCTTCGGCTGCGATGCCGCCCATACGGTATCGCAGCCCGCCTCAGTGGCGGTGCTGCCCATACAGCACCGCCACCTACTGACCGCTCGACTCACGAAGAGGAGCGGTCCCTCCGGGGTTGCTCTTTGTTTCACCGTGGCTCCCGCAACCACGGCTACTAAAGCCCCCTCGCCACGACAAGGCGGCAACCGTCGAGGGGGAGGTTAGGTTAGGTTAGGTTTTTTTTTTTTTGGTAACGCGGGGGAATGCATTTACGCACTTCACCACTCTGCTGTCAGGGGACAACAGAGCGGCTTCGTGTGGGACTCCCAGCCCGAGGGCTGGACTACCCACTAAACCCCCGCGGTGATCCTCCTCTCCTCTACCGGGTCGCGGGGTAGGCCAAAGGTTAAATCACCGCGACCCGGCAAGAGGTCGCCCCTCCACGTGAGGGGCTCGACTGGTGGGGGAGCCAGAGTGGCTCCCCAGCGGCGCCCCCTGCCCCATCGCTACGACGGGGCAAGGAAACGCCGCGTCTCCTCGGGGGGGCCATATAGGCCCCCATACGCTCCAATGCGCCGCCCCCCCCCATCCCATTGCTAAAACAATGGGACTAGAGGGGGGCGGCGCATCGCTGCGAGGCCCGTCGCGTCGCTCACCAGCGCTTCTCTGAGAACAGAGAAGGTGGAGAGCGAGCGCGCGGGCCCTCTCTGTGCTGGAAGGCACCCCCGGATCACGCATGGGCGCCTTCCGGCCCGCCGTGTTAGAGGCTGAGGGTCCCCTGACCCCCCGCCCACGGCACTGATCCGACTGGTACGAGGCGCTCGGAGGCGCCCCCCCCAGCCGGACCTCCTCCTCTTGGTCGCTTGGGTCCCACTCCACGGTGTGAAGCAGGGCCCAAGCGACTAAACGGTCGCAGGGGATAGGGAGAGAGGCGCACCGCAATACCAGCACTCCTCTTCCCCTGCGACCCCACCGCGTCCGCCATCAGCCGGTGGCGGCCCCGGTAAGGCCGCGGCAGGCAGGGAGAGCGGCGCACCGTAATACCGGCACTCCTCTCCCGCCGCGGCCTCCTCCGTACGGCTGCGATGCCGCCCATACGGCATCGCAGCCCGCCTCAGTGGCGGTGCTGCCCATACAGCACCGCCACCTACTGACCGCTCGACTCGCAAGCGAGGAGCGGTCCCTCCGCGGTTGCTCTTGGTTTCACCGTGGCGGTCCTGAACCACGGCTACTTAGCCCCCTCGCCACGACAAGGCGGCAACCGTCGAGGGGGAGGTTAGGTTTTTTTTTTTTTTTTTGGTAACGCGGGGGAATGCATTTACGCACTTCACCACTCTGCTGTCAGGGGACAACAGAGCGGCTTCGTGTGGGACTCCCAGCCCGAGGGCTGGACTACCCACTAAACCCCCGCGGTGATCCTCCTCTCCTCTACCGGGTCGCGGGGTAGGCCAAAGGTTAAGTCACCGCGACCCGGCAAGAGGTCGCCCCACTGGAGGGGCTCGACTGGTGGGAGAGCCAGAGTGGCTCCCCAGCGGCGCCCCCTGCCCCATCGCTACGACGGGGCAAGGAAACGCCGCGTCTCCTCGGGGGGGCCATAAAGGCCCCCATACGCTCCAATGCGCCGCCCCCCCACATCACATTGCTAAAACAATGGGACTAGAGGGGGCGGCGCATCGCTGCGAGGCCCGTCGCGTCGCTCACCAGCGCTTCTCTGAGAACAGAGAAGGTGGAGAGCGAGCGCGCGGGCCCTCTCTGTGCTGGAAGGCACCCCCGGATCACGCAGGGGCGCCTTCCGGCCCGCCGTGTTAGAGGCGGAGAGTCCCCTGACCCCCCGCCCACGGCACTGATCCGACTGGTACGAGGCGCCCGGAGGCGCCCCCCCCAGCCGGACCTCCTCCTCTTGGTCGCTTGGGTCCCACTCCACGGTGTGAAGCAGGGCCCAAGCGACTAAACGGTCGCAGGGGACAGGGAGAGAGGCGCACCGCAATACCAGCACTCCTCTTCCCCTGCGACCCCACCGCGTCCGCCATCAACCGGTGGCGGCCCCGGTAAGGCCGCGGCAGGCAGGGAGAGCGGCGCACCGTAATACCGGCACTCCTCTCCCGCCGCGGCCTCCTCCCTTCGGCTGCGATGCCGCCCATACGGCATCGCAGCCCGCCTCAGTGGCGGTGCTGCCCATACAGCACCGCCACCTACTGACCGCTCGACTCGCAAGCGAGGAGCGGTCCCTCCGCGGTTGCTCTTGGTTTCACCGTGGGTGTGTTCCCGCCCGTAGGCCCCCACGGCTACTTAGCCCCCTCGCCACGACAAGGCGGCAACCGTCGAGGGGGAGGGGGAGGTTTTTTTTTTTTTTTTGGTACCGCGGGGGAATGCATTTACGCACTTCACCACTCTGCTGTCAGGGGACAACAGAGCGGCTTCGTGTGGGACTCCCAGCGACACGGAGCTGGCATAACCTCCGTGACGACTGGACTACCCACTAAACCCCCGCGGTGATCCTCCTCTCCTCTACCGGGTCGCGGGGTAGGCCATAGGCTAAATCACCGCGACCCGGCAAGAGGTCGCCCCTCCGCGTGAGGGGCTCGACTGGTGGGGGAGCCAGAGTGGCTCCCCAGCGGCGCCCCCTGCCCCATCGCAACGCCTCATACGATGGGGCAAGGAAACGCCGCGTCTCCTCAGGGGGGCCGTATAGGCCCCCATACGCTCCAACGCGCCGCCCTCCCCCGACCCATTGCCCATACAATAGGACAAGAGGAGGGCGGCGCATCGCTGCGAGGCCCGTCGCGTCGCTCACCAGCGCTTCTCTGATGAAACAGAGAAGGTGGAGAGCGAGCGCGCGGGCCCTCTCTGTGCTGGAAGGCACCCCCGGATCACGCAGGGGCGCCTTCCAGCCCGCCGTGTTAGAGGCGGAGGGTCCCCTGACCCTCCGCCCACGGCCCTCTGGTCCGACTGGTACGAGGCGCACGAGGCGCCCCCCCCAGCCGGACCTCCTACTCTTGGTCGCCTGGGTCCCGCTCCACGGTGTGAAGCAGGGCCCAAGCGACGCCACCTCCGACCGCTCCAAGGAGCGGTCCCTCCGTGGTTGCTCTTAGTTTCACCGTGGGTGGCCGTCTAACACCCACGGCTACTTAGCCCCCTCGCCACGACAAGGCGGCAACCGTCGAGGGGGGGGGAGGGGGAGGTTAGGTTAGGTTAGGTTAGGTTAGGTTTTTTTTTTTTTTTTTTTGTTTTTTTGGGGCATGCGGTGAAAATCCTCATGGACACCAGGGAAGGGAGGCCCTGGTAGTGCCGGACTTTTACCGGCTAAAAACACCGCATACCCGTATTCTTTTCCTCTAACAGGAGTCAGAGCCATTTTTTATCATTTTTACTTATTCTATTACAACGTTTTCTTAATCCTACGCTTATCTTATTTCAATATTTTACTCTTAACATGTTTTCTTACTTATTATTTCTATCTTCTATACAATACTTCTTTTTATACTTATATTATTGGTCACATATTTCCTATAATACTACTTATACAAAATTGTGATCCTTTCTATTTCTATTTATTTATTTCTCTTGCCTACTCTTATTGCTATCCTTTTACAGTACTGTAAGAACTTATCTCTTACATCTCTATTACTAATTATATCGCTAAGATTGTTTACACAAATTTTTATGCCTAGCTCTATTTCTGTGTCTTGTCTTTCTCTACCATACACAGGACAGTCGGTTATAACGTGCAGGGCACTTTCTGCTACGTTTGGATCACACACACACGACGGGCTCTCCTTGCACTTGAATCGGTTCAAGTACTCGGAGAACCCGCCGTGTCCTGTCAGTACCTGTATCACCTCGTGTTCCAGTGTGATCTTCCTAATCACCGGATACGCCTGGATTGCGTCCGGGAAAAAGGCTTTTGTGGTTGACGCCGTTTCGCTCTGCTTGTAACGCTGGTTCCATTCGCCAAGCGAGTCCAGACGGATCTGTCGCTTGGCGAATGAAACCGGGCACCTATCGTAGTTAGGTTTTGTCTTAATTTTTAGCGCGGCTTCCTTCGCAAGCACATCTGCCCTTTCGTTTCCCTCCAGCCCCGCGTGAGCTTTTATCCAAAATAACTTAGTTATTTTGCCTTGCTTGGATAACTGCGCAATGTTGGCTCTCACTTGTACTGCTAGGGGATGGAGGGAAACGCCGTTTACCACTGTTTCGAGTGCAGATCTCGAGTCGCAGTATATACTGCAGTTGTGCTTCGCTATCTGGAGGGCCTGCTTTGTGGCTTCAAGCAGGGCCAGCAATTCCGCCTGGTAGACCGTGCAGCACTGGTCGAGCTTTAATTTTTTGGTTTTGGTTTCCTCATTATTCAACCAGATGGAGACTGCGGCTCCTACTTTGCCTTCTATTTTGCTCCCGTCCGTGAATATTTTTATACCATCACTTTCGTGCTCTTCCAGTTGTGCACGGTCCACCAGGCATACAAATTGTAGCCCCGCTTGCTGCGCGGGATGAGGCAAGTCAAGGTAGGGGACCGGTTTCTCTATGTCTCGGTCACCTACTGCTTGTTGGGAGTAACCTCTTTTTACGCAGTAAAGAGAGGCTGCTTCCCGCACTCTGATATCGAGCGGAAGCATACCCGAAAGCAGCAGGGCCGAGTTCAGGGAGACGGTCCTGTATGCCTTGACCAGCTTTTGCAGGAATCCGCGTTGCACCGCGTCCAGCTGTTTCCTAATTCCTAACTTGTTTGTAGCCGGTGCCCATACGCTTGCCGCATACATAATTACCGGCTCCACCACTGCCGTGTAAATGGATCTGATTACTTCGGGATCTAATCCCCAATGGATCTTTGCCGCACGCGCTAACTGTCTGTACAGGCCCAGAGCCTTGCGGCAAACATTCGACACGTGAGTATTGAAGGTTAGCTTATTATCCACAGTTACGCCCAGAATCTTTATCTCCTGGGAGAGCCCAATGTCTACCCCACCCATGCTCAGACGTGGAGAGTCATACTTCATTTTATTGGTTATGACCATCGCCTTTGTTTTTTGCGGTGCAAAGTTCAGTTTGTTTTTGACTCCCCACCTCCGAACATGTGCGAGGGCGGCATTGGCCTCTTCCTGGATTTTCATTGCCGTATCACCTGAGAATATCAAAACGACATCATCCGCGAATGCTTGACAGTAATTGCCCTTTCCCTCCAGGTCTTTCAGTAGGGGATCCAGAAGTAAGTTCCAAAATGTTGGACCCCCAATCGACCCCTGGACGCACCCTTTCGCAGTTGTTTTCGCGATTTCAGCTCCTGCATATCTCACCCTCACTTTCCTGTTTGTCAGGTAATCGTCAACCAGGCGTCTGACATTGACTGGGCACCCTGTCTCAGCCAATCGACAGCGGATAGCAGGCCACCACGCGTTGTCGAAGGCTCCCTCTATGTCTAGGGAGACGACAGTGATAATCTTCTTGTCTCTTAACTTATCTCTTATGTACTGTATCATGACATAGAGGGAGTCCTCGGTGCTGCGCTGTGGTGTAAAGCCGAACTGTCTTTGGCTTATGTGTGGTACAATATATGGTACCTTATTCTTCTTATCATCATTTTTTCGAGGATTTTCCCGAAGACAGGCAACAGTCCTATTGGCCTATAGGATTTTGGTTGGGAATAATCCTCCTTTCCCGGCTTTCTTAGGACCACTATCACTGCTTCCTTCCAGGCATCCGGAAAGTGGTTCAGCTCTAGGCACTTATTTGCCAACGCTAGGAGGGTGGGCAGCCCGGGGGTGGACTGGTGAATGATATCGGTCCCAGGCCACCCCCCAGCAAGGGCATGAATGGAAGACGGGGAGTTTTAGTGGGTATTCCCAGCGCTCTAGTGGTGCTGGGCGAGTCCCACACGCGCCCGCCGCTTGCTAGCGGCGGGTAGTCCGTAAATGGATTTCTCCTCGATAAAAAAAAAAAAAAGGTTAGGTTAGGTTAGGTTAGGTTAGGTTAGGTTGGGGTGCGATGCCAGATAACCTTCACGTGTACCCCTCCGCTTTCCGTTCCATCTGATTCCATGAACCAGATGGAGGGGCAAGTGGTGGGGTCGGTGCACCCTGAGCGTTAGTCAGTGACTTCTTCTTGTCGGATCTTACTGGCTAACGGCGAATAATCTGGCGGGAGGGGTCGCGTGGGTCTTGTTTCACTTTGTGGAGCGGGACCCAGGCGACCAACCGATTGAAGGACCGACTGGGGGGGGCGCCGCTGCGCGAAAGCGCGCGCGCCTCGTACCAGTCGGACCAGAGTGGCCGTGGGCGGAGGGTCGGGGGACCCTCTGCCTCCATCACGGCGGGAGGGGTCGCGTGGGCCCTGTTTCACTTTGTGGAGCGGGACCCAGGCGACCAACCGAATGAAGGACCGACTGGGGGGGGCGCCGCTGCGCGGAAGCGCGCGCGCCTCGTACCAGTCGGACCAGAGTGGCCGCCGGGACGCGGAGGGTCGGGGGACCCTCTGCCTCCATCACGGCGGGCCGGAAGGCGCCCTTGCGTGTTCCGAGGGTGCCTTCTGGCACGGAGGGGGCCCGCGCGGTCGCTCACCGCCTTCTCTGCTTTCAGAGAAGTGCTGGTGGGCGACGTGACGGGCCTCGCGTGTGGGGCGTGTGGGGGCCAACAGTTGACATTGGCCCCCATGCGCCCCAACGAGGAGGTGCGCCGCCCTCCTCTAATCCCATTGGACCACACAACAATGGGATGGAGGGGGCGGCGCGTTGGGGCGTGTGGTGGCCAAGGGGTTCGCACTTGGCCACTATGCGCTCCAACGAAGAGATGCGGCGTTCCCTCGCCCCGTCGTTCGGTCCGATGCGATGGGGCAGGGGCGCCGCCGAAGGAGTGCCCGAAAGGGCGCCCGCAGACGGGGTCGCGGAAGTGTGCGTAAGCGTCCCCGTGGCCCCGTCCTTTGCGGTGCGGAGGAACACCCCAGGAGTTTTAGTCGGTATACCGCCCTTTTTAGGGCGGGGAGTCCGACATAACCACTGTGCTCCCCCGAGCCGGTGGTACCCGTAATTGGGGTTTCTCCTGGGTGAAAAAAAAAAAAAAAAAGGTTAGGTTAGGTTAGGTTAGGTTAGGTTGGGGTGCGATGCCAGATTACCTTCCCGTGTGCCCTTCCGCTTCCGTTCCTACTGATTCATCTTGAACCAGTAGGAAGGGTAAGTGGCAAGGGCCGGTGCACCCTGGGCGCTGGTCAGTAACTTCTCTTTATGGGATCTTGCTGGCCAGCGGCGAAAAATCTGGCGGGAGGGGTCGCGTGGGCCCTGTTTCACTTTGTGGAGCGGGACCCAGGCGACCAACCGAATGAAGGACCGACTGGGGGGGGCGCCGCTGCGCGGAAGCGCGCGCGCCTCGTACCAGTCGCACCAGAGTGGCCGCCGGGACGCGGAGGGTCGGGGGACTCTCCGCGTCCATCACGGCGGGCCGGAAGGCGCCCTTGCGTGTTCCGAGGGTGCCTTCTGGCACGGAGGGGGCCCGCGCGGTCGCTCACCGCCTTCTCTGCTTTCAGAGAAGTGCTGGTGGGCGACGTGACGGGCCTCACGTGTGGGGCGTGTGGGGACCGGGACGCTTGGGCCCCCACGCGCCTCAACGAGGAGGTGCGCCGCCCTCCCCGTCTCATCGACCGGCTTGCGATGGGATGGAGGGGGCGGCGCGTTGGGGCGTATGGGGGCCAAGATCATACGCACTTGGCCCCTATGCGCTCCAACGAAGAGATGCGGCGTTTTCTAGCCCCGTCGTCGAGCACCGACGGGGCAAAAGCGCCGCCGAAGGAGTGCCCGAAAGGGCGCCCGCAGACGGGGTCGCGGAAGTGTGCGCAAGCGTTCCCGTGGCCCCGTCCTTTGCGGTGCGGAGGAACACCCCAGGAGTTTTAGTCGGTATACCGCCCTTTTCAGGGCGGGGAGTCCGACATAACCACTGTGCTCCCCCGAGCCGGTGGTACCCGTAAGTGGGGTTTCTCCTGGGTGAAAAAAAAAAAAAAAAAAAAAGGTTAGGTTAGGTTGGGGTGCGATGCCAGATTACCTTCCCGTGTGCCCTTCCGCTTCCGTTCCTACTGATTCATCTTGAACCAGTAGGAAGGGTAAGTGGCAAGGGCCGGTGCACCCTGGGCGCTGGTCAGTAACTTCTCTTTATGGGATCTTGCTGGCCAGCGGCGAAAAATTTGGCGGGAGGGGTCGCGTGGGCCCTGTTTCACTTTGTGGAGCGGGACCCAGGCGACCAACCGAATGAAGGACCGACTGGGGGGGGCGCCGCTGCGCGGAAGCGCGCGCGCCTCGTACCAGTCGGACCAGAGTGGCCGCCGGGACGCGGAGGGTCGGGGGACTCTCCGCGTCCATCACGGCGGGCCGGAAGGCGCCCTTGCGTGTTCCGAGGGTGCCTTCTGGCACGGAGGGGGCCCGCGCGGTCGCTCACCGCCTTCTCTGCTTTCAGAGAAGTGCTGGTGGGTGACGTGACGGGCCTCACGTGTGGGGCGTGTGGGGACCGGGACGCTTGGGCCCCCACGCGCCTCAACGAGGAGGTGCGCCGCCCTCCCCGTCTCATCGACCGGGTTGCGATGGGATGGAGGGGGCGGCGCGTTGGGGCGTATGGGGGCCAAGATCATACGCACTTGGCCCCTATGCGCTCCAACGAAGAGATGCGGCGTTTTCTAGCCCCGTCGTCGAGCACCGACGGGGCAGAAGCGCCGCCGAAGGAGTGCCCGAAAGGGCGCCCGCAGACGGGGTCGCGGAAGTGTGCGCAAGCGTTCCCGTGGCCCCGTCCTTTGCGGTGCGGAGGAACACCCCAGGAGTTTTAGTCGGTATACCGCCCTTTTCAGGGCGGGGAGTCCGACATAACCACTGTGCTCCCCCGAGCCGGTGGTACCCGTAATTGGGGTTTCTCCTGGGTGAAAAAAAAAAAAAAAAGGTTAGGTTAGGTTAGGTTAGGTTAGGTTAGGTTAGGTTTTTTTTTTTTTTTTTTGGTTACGCGGGGGAATGCATTTACGCACTTCGGCGCCCCGTTGCCGGGGGACAACAAGGCGCCTTTGTGTGGGACTCCCAGCCCGGAGGCTGGACTACCCACTAAACCCCCGCGGTGTTCCTCCTCTACTCTACCGGGTCACGGGATATGCCAGAGGTTAAGTCACCGTGACCCGGCGAGAGGGCGTCCCATAGGACTCTCCTTTTGAGGGGGGCCGCACGGACCCCCCCTGCGCTATGAAAGCGTCGACTTGCCCGAACGCCCGCCCCCCGGGGCTCCTCTGTATTCAGAGGAGGCCGTGGGCGGGCGCGCGGGCACCCTATGTTTTGCCGGAAGGCACCCCGGAACACGCGAAGGCGCCCTCCGGCTCGCCGTGATGGTGGGCGGGGGGTCCCCCGACCCTCCGCCCACGGCCGCTCTAGTCGGGGGCGCGCGCATATCCCGCGCGGCGCCGCCCCCTATTTGGACGGCGGGGCGGGAGCGTGAGCCCTGCCCGCTCCCGTTCCCGCAGCTCCTCTCGTTTGGCCGCCATCACCTCGCCAGCGAACGTGGCGACGGCGGCCTAACTCTCTTGGCTGCCGGCCATTTGCGGGATAATGGCCGGCAGCGACAGGTCGGCCCCCACAACGGCCATGAGGGAGGTCCGCTGCGCGCTCCAGGCGGAGCACACAGCTAGCGTGTGCTCCGCCGTATCCTCCTCGTTGGACGCGCAGTACCGGCACTCGGGGCCCGACTCTATCCCTACCACCTCCCACAGGTACTTGGCAAAGCAGCCGTGACCTGTGAGGAGTTGGGTCAGGTGATAGGTCGACGCCCCGTGCGCCCGCTCCACCCATGGCCGCAGGACCGGCCGGACCGCCTCCACGAGTCGCCGACTCGCGGAGGGATCCTCCAATCTCAGGGCCCACCTGCGGAAGAGATCGTCGCGAGCCTCCTGCCTCCAACGTACGATCTCTGCCGGGGTGGGCCACTCTCCACTGTTCCGCATCAGGGCACTCCGCCGGTATACCTCCCTGAGGACTCCCGCCTCGAGGTCCCAGGGGAGACTCGCCGCTAACAAACACGCCGCCTCGTAGGAGACGGTGTGGTACGCTCTTGCAGCCCTCTGCGCTATCACCCGCTGCGGGCGACGCAATAGGGCGATGTTGTTGGCGCAGAGGGCCTCCGACCATATGGGCGCTCCGTAGAGAGCTTTGGAGCGCACCACACCGTCGTAGAGGCGGCGACAAGCGCTCCCTGGACCACCGCTGTTAGGCAGCAACTTCGCGAGCCTCCCGGCATACGACACCAGCTTTGGCGTCAGCTGCCGGAAGTGCTCGCGGAAACTCCACCGACTGTCGAGGACCAGTCCCAGGTACTTCATGGTACCCCCGACAGCGATGGAGGCGCCCCCAACGGTGATCTCGGAACCTCGAGGCGGCCTCATCCGAGGCCCATAAAAGAAGATGGCCTCGGACTTCTCGAGGGCGACCGTGAGCCCGAGTGCCCTGATGCGGCGCACGACCTGCGCTACTCCCGCCGTAGCCAGGACCTTGGCGTCCCGGAAAGTGGGTCCTCGCGCGGTGACCAGGGTGTCGTCGGCGTAACAGAGTACGCCGACTCCCCGAAGAGTGGTACCGCGAAGGACCCAGTCGTACCCGATGTTCCACAGGAGTGGCCCGAGGACCGACCCCTGCGGAACACCGCAGGACATCTCCCTGCGGACCACTTCCGACCGGGACGAGTAACACACGGCCCGGTCTAAGGTTAGGTTTTTTTTTTTTTTTTGGTTACGCGGGGGAATGCATTTACGCACTTCGGCGCCCCGTTGCCGGGGGACAACAAGGCGCCTTTGTGTGGGACTCCCAGCCCGGAGGCTGGACTACCCACTAAACCCCCGCGGTGTTCCTCCTCTACTCTACCGGGTCACGGGATATGCCAGAGGTTAAGTCACCGTGACCCGGCGAGAGGGCGTCCCATAGGACTCTCCTTGTGAGGGGGGGCCGCACGGACCCCCCCTGCGCTATGAAAGCGTCGACTTGCCCGCACGCCCGCCCCCCGGGGCTCCTCTGTATTCAGAGGAGGCCGTGGGCGGGCGCGCGGGCACCCTATGTTTTGCCGGAAGGCACCCCGGAACACGCGAAGGCGCCTTCCGGCTCGCCGTGATGGTGGGCGGGGGGTCCCCCGACCCTCCGCCCACGGCCGCTCTAGTCGGGGGCGCGCGCATATCCCGCGCGGCGCCGCCCCCTATTTGGACGACGGGGCGGGAGCGTGAGCCCTGCCCGCTCCCGTTCCCGCAGCTCCTCTCGTTTGGCCGCCATCACCTCGCTAGCGAACGTGGCGACGGCGGCCCAACTCTCTTGGCTGCCGGCCATTTGCGGGATAATGGCCGGCAGCGACAGGTCGGCCCCCACAACGGCCATGAGGGAGGTCCGCTGCGCGCTCCAGGCGGAGCACACAGCTAGCGTGTGCTCCGCCGTATCCTCCTCGTTGGACGCGCAGTACCGGCACTCGGGGCCCGACTCTATCCCTACCACCTCCCACAGGTACTTGGCAAAGCAGCCGTGACCTGTGAGGAGTTGGGTCAGGTGATAGGTCGGCGCCCCGTGCGCCCGCTCCACCCATGGCCGCAGGACCGGCCGGACCGCCTCCACGAGTCTCCGACTCGCGGAGGGGTCCTCCAACCTGAGGGCCCACCTGCGGAAGAGATCGTCGCGAGCCTCCTGCCTCCAACGTACGATCTCTGCCGGGGTGGGCCACCCTCCACTGTTCCGCATCAGGGCACCCTGCCTGTACACCTGCTCGAGGACTCCCGCCTCGAGGTCCCAGGGGAGACTCGCCGCTAATAAACACGCCGCCTCGTAGGAGACGGTGTGATACGCTCTTGCAGCCCTCTGCGCTATTACCCGTTGCGGGCGGCGCAACAAAGCTATGTTGCTAGCGCAGAGGGCCTCCGCCCATATGGGCGCTCCATACAGTGCTTTGGAGCGCACCACACCGTCGTAGAGGCGGCGACAAGCGCTCCCCGGACCACCGCTGTTAGGCAGCAACCTCGCGAGCCTCCCGGCATACGACACCAGCTTTGGCGTCAGCTGCCGGAAGTGCTCGCGGAAACTCCACCGACTGTCGAGGACCAGTCCCAGGTACTTCATGGTACCCCCGACAGCGATGGAGGCGCCACCAACGGTGATCTCGGAACCTCGAGGCGGCCTCATCCGAGGCCCATAAAAGAAGATGGCCTCGGACTTCTCGAGGGCGACCGTGAGCCCTAGTGCCCTGATGCGGCGCACGACCTGCGCTACTCCCGCCGTAGCCAGGACCTTGGCGTCCCGGAAAGTGGGTCCTCGCGCGGTGACCAGGGTGTCGTCGGCGTAACAGAGTACGCCGACTCCCCTAAGAGTGGTACCGCGCAGGACCCAGTCGTACCCGATGTTCCACAGGAGTGGCCCGAGGACCGACCCCTGCGGAACACCGCAGGACATCTCCCTGCGGACCACTTCCGACCGGGACGAGTAACACACGGCCCGGTCTACGAAGTAGTCCGCAAGGACCCGCCTGAGGTACCACGGGACATCGTGGTACCTCAGGGCCTCCGCTATGGACTGCCAGGGGAGGGTGTTGAAAGCGTTGGAGATGTCCAACGAGACGGCCAACAACACCTCCCCCCGGCTCGTCACCTCCATGACGCTGTCTCTGAGACGGGAGATGGCGTCCAACGTCGATCTCCCGCGACGGAAGCCGAATTGGTCGCCGCTCAGATTGGGCCCCGCCCCCTCCAGGTGCCGGACGAGACGCGCAGCGAGCACTCGCTCGAAAAGCTTGTAACGTGGCGCCTTCGGCGCCAGCTACTTCACTGCCCCTAAGGCCTTACTCCTAATGGGGGTGCGTGTTAAGGGTCCCTGAGGGGGTGGGAAATTAAACTCCGGGGTTAGTTGCCACAGACTGGACCTCCGTTTATTATAGGGACCAGAGATATTCCACACTTATACTACTGAAACTAACCTATTCGTGCACTTACACCTAACGGCTTTATGCCAAAGAACTGGGGCCTCGCGGGCCACTATCTATTGCACGCTTGCTAAACCCTGGGTGGCGGCACTGATGCCGCGCCCTTCTCGGGGTGAGCCGCCCCGGCGGTGGTGGTCGTGCGCGGGACCTCGGGTCGATACTTCAGGAGCCCGGAGGCTCGGGGACAGCACCGACCACGATTGGCCCGGAACACGGCCACGCCGGCGGCAGGGGATTTGGGTAGAACTCCAACCCGGGATCGAATCCGCATAAGAGCGTGACCGACCTCCAGTATATGTTGGAGCCCGACGCAAAGTCCGTCTTGACTGGCTCTCGTGGCGGTTTATATACGCTTGGGCGCTTCCCCCTCCACGACGACCATCGGTGTGCACGCGCATGCTGCGTGCGCCCTGTTGCTAGGCGTGGTGACGTCATGGAAGATTCCGCTCCGGCCGGCTATTGTATCGCGGCGCCGCGCTGCCGCGTTACACTCTCCCCCCCCGTCTGGAGATTTTTACCTGTAAAAATCACTGGGCACATATGTTGCCAAGGCTTGTTCCTGCTTGGGCAAGGGGATGGACCCTGTGTCCTGGTTATGCTACATTTATATATCTGTGCAGGGTTATACTGACTACTGATTTTGAATCTAACTTGATTTCCTTTTGCACTAAGTACACCTCGCTTGTGGTTTTGTTTTAATTACATGACTCGACTGTTGCACATACTGAATCTGCGAAAGGATCGGTCTGATTTTCGCTTATTTGGTAATTATAAGTTCGGGTTACGTCACCTTTTCTTACTGCTTCGCTCGAACTGCTGACTGTTGGAAGGGACGACGTGTTGCCGGGTTAAAGGCCATGGCGCGTCGGTCTGTCACCCGCCGTGCTGTTGCTCTGTCGCCGCCATGTCCAGCCTGTCGCACCCACTGGTGGCGGCGTCCCGTGTCCGCTTATTGGTTTTTCCTGACGTGGTGCGGCAGGCGTACCACGCCCCTCTTGTGGCCACCGTTTCTTTTACGTCCCCTTCTCCTCCGGCTTCGCTTCTTCTGCCCAGCAGGTACGTCCGCGCTGATTTCGCATGTCGCCGGGCCCGGTTATGGCTCCCCTCTGTCTCGGGTACTGCCCTGGGCGGGCGGCGACATGGTCACTTCTTCCTCTTCCTCGCTCCCTATTCCATGGAACTGCCGAGTTTCCTCGTCCACGTCTATATCGAGGGTCTCGTCCCTCGACCTTACTGACCCGTCGGCGCGAATTATTATTTTTGCGGGCGGACCCCTTATTACTGGCCCCGTGGGTTTCACGGGCCTTGTGGTGGTTGGTACCTTAGCCGGTCGCGTTCTAATGCGCTCCATCTTGTTTCTTAAGTTTCACTGTGTCTTGCGTCCTGCAGTGATTCTTTTTAAGGGCTACTTTTTCTAAATCTACCTTCAAATCTTATTGAAAAATGTTTTTATTTCCATAGATTATAGGCTACCAGAAGTATCATGCGAGTTTCCGTTCACTCTGGCGTGATATTCCTTTATGTCTTTCACATGTGCCGTCCTGATGCGTTTCCTGTTTCTTACGTCTTGTAGCCTAAATATTACTGGTGATATTCTCTGTATTATCTCGTATGGTCCCGAGTATTTCGGTGCTAGTTTAGCGCAAAAACTTCTGTTAGCGTCTGACAGTGGATATTCCTTTTTGAGCACTTTTTTCCCTATTTGTGGTTCCCAGTCCATTTTGTTTTTATCGAAGTGGTGTTTCTGTTTTTCCGTTGCTCTATTTTGGTTTGTTCTCACTAGGTTGTATACTTCTTCTATGCGCTCTTTTTCTTTCAGTCTTGGCATTGGAAACTCGTTCTTATCGCCCGGCATTCTGAGTTCTTTTCCGAATAACAGAAAGGCTGGCGTGTATTTCGTTGACTCTTGGCGGGCGGTGTTTAGTGCGAAGTTGAATTCTGATAGGTGTTCATCCCATTTTTTGTGATTGTCTGTAATGTATGCGGTTATCATGGATTCTAAGGTCCTGTTGACTCTTTCTGTTGCATTGCATTGAGGTGTATATGGGGGCGTTAACTGTTGTTCTATGCCGTATCTTTTTAATTCTTCCTTGAACAGTTTGCTTGTGAACTGTCGGCCGTTGTCTGTTAGAACTATTTTCGGGCAACCGTATCGCATGATAATGCATTCTTTTAGCGCGGCTCCTACTGTTTTTGCTGTAGCTGTGCGCAGTGGTTTTAGTTCTGTCCATTTCGTGAATTTGTCATGAAACACTATTATCCAGTTATAGCCTTTACTCGAGCGTGGGAGTGGTCCTATGAGGTCTGAAGTAATAATCTGCCAGGGTTCCGTGACTGTTTTTGTATGCATCACGCCCGCTGTTTTTGTTTGTGTGGGTTTGTTCCTTTGGCACGTGTCGCAGTTCCGAACATATGATCTGACGTCTCTAAACATTCCTGGCCAGTAATATCGTTGCGCTATTTTCCCAAGAGTTTTATTTGTACCTAGGTGTCCTGCGTTCGGTGAGTCGTGGTTCTGTTCGAGAATCGTGATTTTTTCATTATCTTTTACGCATAGTTTCCACTCTGATAGTGGATCTAGTTTGACTCCGTACGCTGGGCTGGTAATCCTTTTGTACAGTTTTTGCTCGCTGAAGCGGTAGCTATCATCTTTGCTGGGGTTCTGGTTCATTTCTCGTTCCTTTTTCGCATACCAGTCCTTGGCGATCGTGTTATTAGTCGACACCGAAAAAACTGGGTTACGTGATAATTCGTCTGCTACCCTGTTCTCTTTTCCGCTTCTATAGACTACCTCAAAATCGTATTGTTGTAATTGTAATGCCCACCTTGCGAGTCTTCCGGATGGATTTTTGAGTGTGTTCAACCATTTTAATGCCTGGTGGTCTGTTATTACGGTGAATTGGTATCCTTCGAGGAACGCTCTCATTTTTTCTATAGCCCATACAACTGCTAGGCACTCTTTTTCTGACGTTGAGTATTTCGTTTCCCTCGGCTGTAGTGACCGGCTTGCATACATTACTACTTTTTCTTGGCCATCCTGTTCTTGGGTCAACACCGCGCCGATTCCTATGTCGCTGGCGTCTGTTTGGACGGTGAAATTTTTTGTGAAGTCCGCTCGCGTCAGGACTGGGCTTTTTGTAAGTAGTATTTTTATTTGGTTCATTGCCTCTTCTTGTCTGTTCCCCCATTCGAATTTTTGGTCTTTTTTTAGTAGATTAATTAGGGGTTGCATCACTTCTGCGTACCTGGGTAGGAATTTCCGGTACCAGGATGTCATCCCTATGAATCTCCTTAGTTCTTTTAGGTTTCCGGGTGCCTTTAAGTCGGTGATTGCTTTGACCTTGCCTTCGTTCATCTTGATACCTTCCCTCGTAACTACGTGGCCCAGGTATTCTACTTCCGGTTTGCAGAACTCGCATTTTGTCCTGTTTATCCTCAGCTGTGCGCTTCTGATTCTTTGAAATATTTCTCGTAGGTGTTGTAAGTGTTCGTGGAATGTTGTGCTACAAACTATTATATCATCCAAGTACACGTATGCGTTTGGCTCCAATTCTGGTCCGATTACCCTATCTAGTAACCGTTGGAATGTGGCGCCACTTGAGTGTAGCCCGAAGGGCATGACCTTGAACTGGTACAGACCCCGTCCTGGGACTGTAAAGGCCGTGCATGGCTTGCTTTTCTCCTCCAAGGGCACATTCCAATAACCATTCTTTAAGTCCAACTTGGAGAAGTAGTTCGCTTTTCTTAGTTTCTCCAATGTGTCGTCTATCTGTGGTATTGGATACGCGTCTTTTTCCGATATTTCGTTTATTTTCCGGAAATCTATGCAGAACCTGTAATCACCATTTTCTTTTCTTGCCAGTACTACTGGTGAGCTGTATGGACTGCTTGATTTTTCTATTACTCCTTCTCGTAGCATGTTTTCCACCTTTTCGTCGATAATTCCTTGCAGTTTAGGGTTTCTTGGGTAATACTTTTGTTTGACTGGGATTGTATGCTTCATTTTTATTTCGTGTTTTATCCACGTGTTTCCCTTTGGGCTTCTTTCGCATTTATCAAATTCTTCCTCTAGGAGTCTCTGTAGTTCTTTGTCTTCTTGTTCTGATAGTGTTTCTGGTAGTTTATGTTGGTGAGGTGGTTCTTCGGTCTCTTTTTTTTCTTGCCAAGTGATTTGTAGCGGGATTCTTCTTATGATATCCATTCCAATTATATTTATTGTTGCGTTCGGTAACGCGTTCAGTTGATGTATTAGCTTATTTCCGTTTATTTCCAGTTCCGTCGTTATGGTTCCCTGTATTTCCGTTGTGCTCCCGTCGGCTAGTGTGACTCTGTGTTTCCTTCGTACTTCTTTGACGCCTTGTCCTGTGCACCATTTAAGCACTTCGTTAGTTACATATGAACTCGTTGAACCTGTGTCAATTAGTGCTTTGAATGTTCTATTATTTACCTTTATGTCGACGAACATCCTGTTCTCCTTGTTACCTCCATTTCTCATTGTGTATGCGTGGTCCTGCCTGGATTGGTCGGAGTTTGTTCCGTATCTTCCGCAGCAGTCCCTTGTCATTGCTCCCATGGTTCCGCATTCCTTGCAGAAAATAACCCTTCGGCTCCGGCATTCTACTGATCGATGTCCTTTTTTTCCGCAGTTCCAGCAGCATTCGTCGACGTTGTATGTTGGGTGTATTTTCCCTTTCCTTATTCCACGGTATCCTGGTGTGCTGGTCGCTGTTCCTCTATTTGGTCTGTATTCTAATATTTTATTTTTGGCCTTTTTTTCTTGCTCTATGTCTTCGAATTCCTTAGCTAGCATTATAAGTTCTTCAATGGTTTTGAAGTCTTGTCTCTTCACGTAACATCTGTAGTTCACGTTTGTGTTCTGGTAGATCCGGTCTAGTTGTTCCTCTTTGCTTAGTTTACCGTACCTCCTCATGATAGTTCTCAGGTTGGTCACGTATTCTGTGAATTTTTCCTTGTCTTTCTGTTTTCTTGCTATAATTTTCTCTAACAAGTCCCTTTCATAATTCACTGGTAAGTAGTATAGCTTGAAGTTTTCTGTGAATTCGTTCCATGTTTTCCATTCAGTGCCGTTATTCCTCAGCCACTGGAGTGCCTGACCTTTGAAGATTTTGGTGAGTAACTGTAGCCATGATTCTGCTTTTCTTTCGTTTATCCCTAGTTGTTCCAGTGTTTCTAGAAACTCTACGGGGTCATCTCTTGCGTCGAAGGTGATGCCCCATGGCGTGGATGTTGATGGGATGTTTGCCATGGCGTCTGAGAAGATGTCCGTTTCGTCTACGACTGTCTGTCGGTCTTTGTTCTGCTCGCTCGCTGTTTGATTTCCTGCGTCTTGGTTCGTTTTTGTTTCGTTCAGTTCCTCTGTACGTATTTTTTCTAGGACTCGTTTTCTCATTTCATCTACGGTTAAGTTCTCGGATTCTATCCCCTTTCTGGTGGCTAGCTCGACTAGTTCTTGTTTTCTTAATTCGTATACCCACGAAACTGGCATCTTGTGCGGTGTATCTTCTGTAACTTTCGTTATCTAGCTCTGTTATATTTATTTTTACTCTACCCTCCTTTGTTTTAGCGTGCTGTGAATACTAGGCCTATGTGTATTATTGCTACCCTACTATGTGCCTAACTCACTGCTTGGCTTACCTACTTCTGTTTGTATTATCTGAAACGCATCTGAGCAAATCGTCAAGGAGGGTTATTTTTATTATTATTCTAGTTTGTTCTAATTAGTGCCCTGGCGTCGTAAACGCATCCGAGCGAATCGACGCCCTCCGTATTAGTTATTCTTATACTATTGTGTTACACCGAGCACCTTGGCGTCGGAAACGCATCCGAGCGAATCGACGCCCTCCCTGTTAATTTGTCTTATTTTATTATGTTATTCCAGCACCTCGACGTCGGAAACGCATTCGAGCGAATCGACGCCCTCCCTGTTAATTTGTCTTATTCTATTGTGTTATTCCAACACCTCGGCGTCGGAAACGCATTCGAGCGAATCGACGCCCTCCCTGTTAATTTAGACTTAACTTTAGTGTTAATATTCCTTTCCCCTGGGGTGTGTGAGTTATTTAGTTGGGCGCCAATTGTAACGTGGCGCCTTCGGCGCCAGCTACTTCACTGCCCCTAAGGCCTTACTCCTAATGGGGGTGCGTGTTAAGGGTCCCTGAGGGGGTGGGAAATTAAACTCCGGGGTTAGTTGCCACAGACTGGACCTCCGTTTATTATAGGGACCAGAGATATTCCACACTTATACTACTGAAACTAACCTATTCGTGCACTTACACCTAACGGCTTTATGCCAAAGAACTGGGGCCTCGCGGGCCACTATCTATTGCACGCTTGCTAAACCCTGGGTGGCGGCACTGATGCCGCGCCCTTCTCGGGGTGAGCCGCCCCGGCGGTGGTGGTCGTGCGCGGGACCTCGGGTCGATACTTCAGGAGCCCGGAGGCTCGGGGACAGCACCGACCACGATTGGCCCGGAACACGGCCACGCCGGCGGCAGGGGATTTGGGTAGAACTCCAACCCGGGATCGAATCCGCATAAGAGCGTGACCGACCTCCAGTATATGTTGGAGCCCGACGCAAAGTCCGTCTTGACTGGCTCTCGTGGCGGTTTATATACGCTTGGGCGCTTCCCCCTCCACGACGACCATCGGTGTGCACGCGCATGCTGCGTGCGCCCTGTTGCTAGGCGTGGTGACGTCATGGAAGATTCCGCTCCGGCCGGCTATTGTATCGCGGCGCCGCGCTGCCGCGTTACAAGCTTGCACGTCTCGTCCAACAAAACGATGGGGCGGTAGGCCGATGGCGACTCAATCGGCCGCCCGTGCTTCCGAAGCAGCACGAGCTTTCCCTCCTTCCACCGTCGCGGGATCCTTCCCGACGCCAGAGACTCCGTCATCAGAGACAGCGTCGCCTCCTCGAAAACCGGCATGACGGCGGCGATGACCCGCCCTGGGACGCCGTCCGGACCCGGGGCGCGGCTCTTAAGTTTCATCTTAAGAACCGCTACCCCTAACTCGGCTTCGGACACGGGCGGGACATCATCGTCCTCCACCGGCGCCGGCAAAGCCGCCATCTGCGGCGGGACCCACTCCTCCTCCCGTGCAGGGAAGAGGGTGCGGACCACCAAGTCGGCGAAGGCCGGCTCGAGCGACCGGGTGAGTGGGGGCGCCCAAGGCTTCAGCTTTTCGCATACCACCTTATACGGACGCCCCCACGGGTCCAGGTCGAGGCTCTCCAGCCACTCGACCCAGGCCGCCTCCTTAGCGGCCCTGATCCCCGCACAGAGCGCAGCTCGGGCCGCTCGGTAAGCGACGAGATGCTCCTCTTCCTCGACGAGGTCTCTGCCCCGACGCCTGCGGTAGCGGGTGTACGTCCGCTGGGCTGCGTGGCAAGCGGTGCGCAGCCCCGTCAGGTGCGGTTGCCACCAGTACACCCGCCTCCGCGGCGGAGCAGGACCTCTCCGCCGCATCGCGGCATCGCAGACGCGAGACAGCGCCTCCGCAAGGCGGTCCGCCCCCGCGTCTACGTCCAGCACCTCGTCGCTCGACCCAGCGACCCATCGCTCCACGATAGCCGCCTCCCTGGCCGCATCCCGGTCCAGGGTGGCGAGCCGCCACCGCGGGCCCTCCCCCGCCAGGGGACGGCTCAGGTCCGCCGGAGCACCGGTGGGGGCCGCAGCGATGTCGAACCACACATAGCGGTGGTCCGACAAGGTCTCGACCCCCTCGGCGACTCTCCAGCCATGCGCGCGGTTTGCCAGAGCGGGACTAGCGAACGTCAGATCCACTATGGATCCGCCCTGGGACCGCACGCATGTCTGCACCGCCCCCCGGTTGAGCAGCACAAGCCCAGTGGACACCGCCCATTCCTCCAACACCTCCCCCCGCGGGTCAGTTGCCGGGTTCCCCCACGCCATGGATTTGGGGGAAAAAGGGGAAAAATGAAAGAAAAGTAACAAACTATTTTTGTTTCAGGTGCCGGACGCTGCGGGATGCCGTGCAACGCTGCTGAAAGATGAGAGGGGACCAAACACTACGTGAAAAAAATTGAATCGAGATACCAGAGGAAAGTTAGAGAGGGATATTAGAGATAGAAAATGTGATAATTTTGTATGAAAATTAAACGACTTTAAGAGTCGATTACAAGCAAATTATGGGGATAGGGGGCTCGAAATGGGTACTGGGGGGGATGTCTGTGACAAGGGGGCCACGAAAGATTCAATTTAGGGCGCTACGCGAAACTTCACAGAATTCTGTCTAGTGAATGTATGGGGAAATCGGCCTAGGTATATCACCTCGGTTTAGGGTCGGAGGGCGGAAATTGGGATTAAGGTGCGTCCAATGGAGGCAAATGGGGTATCAGGAGAAAGGGCTTGACGAGCCCTGTCAGGAAATACAAAAATATCGGGGATCCGACAGACGGTCGGTGGGTTAGGGGCCCAAATGTGACCAAAAAGGGGAAAAATGAAAGAAAAGTAACAAACTATTTTTGTTTCAGGTGCCGGACGCTGCGGGATGCCGTGCAACGCTGCTGAAAGATGAGAGGGGACCAAACACTACGTGAAAAAAATTGAATCGAGATACCAGAGGAAAGTTAGAGAGGGATATTAGAGATAGAAAATGTGATAATTTTGTATGAAAATTAAACGACTTTAAGAGTCGATTACAAGCAATTTATGGGGATAGGGGGCTCGAAATGGGTACTGGGGGGGATGTCTGTGACAAGGGGGCCACGAAAGATTCAATTTAGGGCGCTACGCGAAACTTCACAGAATTCTGTCTAGTGTTTTTAGTAGGAAAATCGTAGTTTTAACGGTTTTTTAAGAAAACTATAAGAGCTAAATTTATTCTTTTTGCAGATTCAAGAAGCCGGCGACGAGACGCGTCCAACGAGGTGCGGCAAGAGTAGGTGGGAGCAAAAACCAAAATGAGTTTATACGTGGTTAGGTTAGGTTTTTTTTTTTTTTTTGGTAACGCGGGGGAATGCATTTACGCACTTCACCACTCTGCTGTCAGGGGACAACAGAGCGGCTTCGTGTGGGACTCCCAGCCCGAGGGCTGGACTACCCACTAAACCCCCGCGGTGATCCTCCTCTCCTCTACCGGGTCGCGGGGTAGGCCAAAGGTTAAGTCACCGCGACCCGGCAAGAGGTCGCCCCACTGGAGGGGCTCGACTGGTGGGGGAGCCAGAGTGGCTCCCCAGCGGCGCCCCCTGCCCCATCGCTACGACGGGGCAAGGAAACGCCGCGTCTCCTCGGGGGGGCCATATAGGCCCCCATACGCTCCAATGCGCCGCCCCCCCCCATCCAATTGCTAAAACAACGGGACTAGAGGGGGCGGCGCATCGCTGCGAGGCCCGTCGCGTCGCTCACCAGCGCTTCTCTGATGAAGCAGAGAAGGTGGAGAGCGAGCGCGCGGGCCCTCTCTGTGCTGGAAGGCACCCCCGGATCACGCAGGGGCGCCTTCCGGCCCGCCGTGTTAGAGGCTGAGGGTCCCCTGACCCTCCGCCCACGGCCCTGGTCCGACTGGTACGAGGCGCACAAGGCGCCCCCCCCAGCCGGACCTCCTCCTCTTGGTCGCTTGGGTCCCACTCCACGGTGTGAAGCAGGGCCCAAGCGACTAAACGGTCGCAGGGGATAGGGAGAGAGGCGCACCGCAATACCAGCACTCCTCTTCCCCTGCGACCCCACCGCGTCCGCCATCAGCCGGTGGCGGCCCCGGTAAGGCCGCGGCAGGCAGGGAGAGCGGCGCACCGTAATACCGGCACTCCTCTCCCGCCGCGGCCTCCTCCCTTCGGCTGCGATGTCGCCCATACGGCATCGCAGCCCGCCTCAGTGGCGGTGCTGCCCATACAGCACCGCCACCTACTGACCGCTCGACTCGCAAGCGAGGAGCGGTCCCTCCGCGGTTGCTCTTTGTTTCACCGTGGTCCCGCAACCACGGCTACTAAAGCCCCCTCGCCACGACAAGGCGGCAACCGTCGAGGGGGTGGTTAGGTTAGGTTAGGTTTTTTTTTTTTTTTTGGTAACGCGGGGGAATGCATTTACGCACTTCACCACTCTGCTGTCAGGGGACAACAGAGCGGCTTCGTGTGGGACTCCCAGCCCGAGGGCTGGACTACCCACTAAACCCCCGCGGTGATCCTCCTCTCCTCTACCGGGTCGCGGGGTAGGCCAAAGGTTAAGTCACCGCGACCCGGCAAGAGGTCGCCCCTCCACGTGAGGGGCTCGACTAGTGGGGGAGCCAAGGTGGCTCCCCAGCGGCGCCCCCTGCCCCATCGCTACGACGGGGCAGGGAAACGCCGCGTCTCCTCGGGGGGGCCATAAAGGCCCCCATACGCTCCAATGCGCCGCCCCCCCACATCACATTGCTAAAACAATGGGACTAGAGGGGGCGGCGCATCGCTGCGAGGCCCGTCGCGTCGCTCACCAGCGCTTCTCTGAGAACAGAGAAGGTGGAGAGCGAGCGCGCGGGCCCTCTCTGTGCCGGAAGGCACCCCCGGATCACGCAGGGGCGCCTTCCGGCCCGCCGTGTTAGAGGCGGAGAGTCCCCTGACCCCCCGCCCACGGCACTGATCCGACTGGTACGAGGCGCCCGGAGGCGCCCCCCCCAGCCGGACCTCCTCCTCTTGGTCGCTTGGGTCCCACTCCACGGTGTGAAGCAGGGCCCAAGCGACTAAACGGTCGCAGGGGACAGGGAGAGAGGCGCACCGCAATACCAGCACTCCTCTTCCCCCGCGACCCCACCGCGTCCGCCATCAACCGGTGGCGGCCCCGGTAAGGCCGCGGCAGGCAGGGAGAGCGGCGCACCGTAATACCGGCACTCCTCTCCCGCCGCGGCCTCCTCCTTACGGCTGCGATGCCGCCCATACGACATCGCAGCCCGCCTCAGTGGCGGTGCTGCCCATACAGCACCGCCACCTACTGACCGCTCGACTCGCAAGCGAGGAGCGGTCCCTCCGCGGTTGCTCTTGATTTCACCGTGGGTGTGTTCCCGCCCGTAGGCCCCCACGGCTACTTAGCCCCCTCGCCACGACAAGGCGGCAACCGTCGAGGGGGAGGTTTTTTTTTTTTTTTTTGGTAACGCGGGGGAATGCATTTACGCACTTCACCACTCTGCTGTCAGGGGACAACAGAGCGGCTTCGTGTGGGACTCCCAGCCCGAAGGCTGGACTACCCACTAAACCCCCGCGGTGATCCTCCTCTCCTCTACCGGGTCGCGGGGTAGGCCAAAGGTTAAATCACCGCGACCCGGCAAGAGGTCGCCCCTCCACGTGAGGGGCTCGACTGGTGGGGGAGCCAAAGTGGCTCCCCAGCGGCGCCCCCTGCCCCATCGCTACGACGGGGCAAGGAAACGCCGCGTCTCCTCGGGGGGGCCATATAGGCCCCCATACGCTCCAATGCGCCGCCCCCCCCCATCCAATTGCTAAAACAACGGGACTAGAGGGGGCGGCGCATCGCTGCGAGGCCCGTCGCGTCGCTCACCAGCGCTTCTCTGATGAAGCAGAGAAGGTGGAGAGCGAGCGCGCGGGCCCTCTCTGTGCTGGAAGGCACCCCCGGATCACGCAGGGGCGCCTTCCGGCCCGCCGTGTTAGAGGCGGCGGGTCCCCTGACCCTCCGCCCACGGCCCTGGTCCGACTGGTACGAGGCGCACAAGGCGCCCCCCCCAGCCGGACCTCCTCCTCTTGGTCGCTTGGGTCCCACTCCACGGTGTGAAGCAGGGCCCAAGCGACTAAACGGTCGCAGGGGATAGGGAGAGAGGCGCACCGCAATACCAGCACTCCTCCTCCCCTGCGACCCCACCGCGTCCGCCATCAACCGGTGGCGGCCCCGGTAAGGCCGCGGCGGGCAGGGAGAGCGGCGCACCGTAATACCGGCACTCCTCTCCCGCCGCGGCCTCCTCCCTTCGGCTGCGATGCCGCCCATACGATATCGCAGCCCGCCTCAGTGGCGGTGCTGCCCATACAGCACCGCCACCTACTGACCGCTCAACTCGCGAGCGAGGAGCGGTCCCTCCTGGGTTGCTCTTAGTTTCACCGTGGCGGTCCTGAACCACGGCTACTTAGCCCCCTCGCCACGACAAGGCGGCAACCGTCGAGGGGGTCGAGGGGGAGGTTAGGTTTTTTTTTTTTTGGTAACGCGGGGGAATGCATTTACGCACTTCACCACTCTGCTGTCAGGGGACAACAGAGCGGCTTCGTGTGGGACTCCCAGCCCGAGGGCTGGACTACCCACTAAACCCCCGCGGTGATCCTCCTCTCCTCTACCGGGTCGCGGGGTAGGCCAAAGGTTAAATAACCGCGACCCGGCAAGAGGTCGCCCCACTGGAGGGGCTCGACTGGTGGGAGAGCCAGAGTGGCTCCCCAGCGGCGCCCCCTGCCCCATCGCTACGACGGGGCAAGGAAACGCCGCGTCTCCTCGGGGGGGCCATATAGGCCCCCATACGCTCCAATGCGCCGCCCCCCCCCATCCCATTGCTAAAACAATGGGACTAGAGGGGGCGGCGCATCGCTGCGAGGCCCGTCGCGTCGCTCACCAGCGCTTCTCTGAGAACAGAGAAGGTGGAGAGCGAGCGCGCGGGCCCTCTCTGTGCCGGAAGGCACCCCCGGATCACGCAGGGGCGCCTTCCGGCCCGCCGTGTTAGAGGCGGAGAGTCCCCTGACTCCCCGCCCACGGCACTGATCCGACTGGTACGAGGCGCCCGGAGGCGCCCCCCCCAGCCGGACCTCCTCCTCTTGGTCGCTTGGGTCCCACTCCACAGTGTGAAGCAGGGCCCAAGCGACTAAACGGTCGCAGGGGACAGGGAGAGAGGCGCACCGCAATACCAGCACTCCTCTTCCCCTGCGACCCCACCGCGTCCGCCATCAACCGGTGGCGGCCCCGGTAAGGCCGCGGCAGGCAGGGAGAGCGGCGCACCGTAATACCGGCACTCCTCTCCCGCCGCGGCCTCCTCCCTTCGGCTGCGATGCCGCCCATACGACATCGCAGCCCGCCTCAGTGGCGGTGCTGCCCATACAGCACCGCCACCTACTGACCGCTCAACTCGCAAGCGAGGAGCGGTCCCTCCGCGGTTGCTCTTTGTTTCACCGTGGTCCCGCAACCACGGCTACTAAAGCCCCCTCGCCACGACAAGGCGGCAACCGTCGAGGGGGAGGGGGAGGTTTTTTTTTTTTTTTTTTTGGTAACGCGGGGGAATGCATTTACGCACTTCACCACTCTGCTGTCAGGGGACAACAGAGCGGCTTCGTGTGGGACTCCCAGCCCGAGGGCTGGACTACCCACTAAACCCCCGCGGTGATCCTCCTCTCCTCTACCGGGTCGCGGGGTAGGCCATAGGTTAAGTCACCGCGACCCGGCAAGAGGTCGCCCCTCTACGGGGGCTCGACTGGTGGGGGAGCCAGAGTGGCTCCCCGGCGGCGCCCCCTGCCCCATCGCATACACGACGGGGCAAGAAAACGCCGCGTCTCCTCGGGGGGGCCATATAGGCCCCCATACGCTCCAATGCGCCGCCCCCCCCATCCCATTGCTAAAACAATGGGACTAGAGGGGGCGGCGCATCGCTGCGAGGCCCGTCGCGTCGCTCACCAGCGCTTCTCTGAGAACAGAGAAGGTGGAGAGCGAGCGCGCGGGCCCTCTCTGTGCTGGAAGGCACCCCCGGATCACGCAGGGGCGCCTTCCGGCCCGCCGTGTTAGAGGCTGAGGGTCCCCTGACCCCCCGCCCACGGCACTGATCCGACTGGTACGAGGCGCTCGGAGGCGCCCCCCCCAGCCGGACCTCCTCCTCTTGGTCGCTTGGGTCCCACTCCACGGTGTGAAGCAGGGCCCAAGCGACTAAACGGTCGCAGGGGACAGGGAGAGAGGCGCACCGCAATACCAGCACTCCTCTTCCCCTGCGACCCCACCGCGTCCGCCATCAACCGGTGGCGGCCCCGGTAAGGCCGCGGCAGGCAGGGAGAGCGGCGCACCGTAATACCGGCACTCCTCTCCCGCCGCGGCCTCCTCCCTTCGGCTGCGATGCCGCCCATACGACATCGCAGCCCGCCTCAGTGGCGGTGCTGCCCATACAGCACCGCCACCTACTGACCGCTCAACTCGCAAGCGAGGAGCGGTCCCTCCGCGGTTGCTCTTTGTTTCACCGTGGTCCCGCAACCACGGCTACTAAAGCCCCCTCGCCACGACAAGGCGGCAACCGTCGAGGGGGGGGGGGGAGGGGGAGGTTAGGTTAGGTTAGGTTAGGTTAGGTTTTTTTTTTTTTTTTTGGTAACGCGGGGGAATGCATTTACGCACTTCACCGCTCTGCTGTCAGGGGACAACAGAGCGGCTTCGTGTGGGACTCCCAGCGACACGGAGCTGGCATAACCTCCGTGACGACTGGACTACCCACTAAACCCCCGCGGTGATCCTCCTCTCCTCTACCGGGTCGCGGGGTAGGCCATAGGCTAAATCACCGCGACCCGGCAAGAGGTCGCCCCTCCGCGTGAGGGGCTCGACTGGTGGGGGAGCCAGAGTGGCTCCCCAGCGGCGCCCCCTGCCCCATCGCAACGCCTCATACGATGGGGCAAGGAAACGCCGCGTCTCCTCAGGGGGGCCGTATAGGCCCCCATACGCTCCAACGCGCCGCCCTCCCCCGACCCATTGCCCATACAATAGGACAAGAGGAGGGCGGCGCATCGCTGCGAGGCCCGTCGCGTCGCTCACCAGCGCTTCTCTGATGAAACAGAGAAGGTGGAGAGCGAGCGCGCGGGCCCTCTCTGTGCTGGAAGGCACCCCCGGATAGGTTAGGTTAGGTTAGGTCCTCCAAGACTGGCTAGAGCGGCGGCACGGTTTCCTCTCTTTCCGGCTGGTGCAGGTGCTGTCCGGGCACGGATGCTTCGGTTCGTACCTGCACCGGATCGGGAGAGAGGAAAGTCCGGGGTGCCAGGACTGCGGCGCGGCGTATGACACGGCGCAGCACATCCTTGAGGTGTGCCCGTCGCTGTCCGAGCGGCGCCGCAGTCTAATCGCCGTGGTTGGGCCGGACCTCTCGCTGCCCGGCTTGGTAAATGCCATGCTGGGTAGCGAGGAGGCGTGGACGGCGGTCGCCTCCTTCTGTGAGGACGTGATGTCGCAGAGGGAGGAGGCGGAGCGTGCGCGGGAGAACGATCCTCTCGCGCCGCTGCTCCGCCGTCGAAAGAGGGGCGGGAGAGGGCGGACACGTTAGCGTCCCCCTTCCTCTCGCTCCATGGTGATGAGCAGCGGGCGACAGGTGCGGGGGCGCCCTCGCCCGCATTGCACCGCTCATCACCGAGCCGTACGAGGATGACCGAGCACCCACGGTTGTCCTCGGGCCCCTCCCCGTAAAGGGCGGGGCGCGTCGGGCCCGCCGTGCCTAGGCGGGCAATCGCCGGCGGGGGACTGGAAGTAAAGGCTGTGCCGGTTTCCCAGACCCCCGCCACTAAAGGCGACGAGGGGTGCCGCTGGGTTGTTTAGTGGGTATACCGGGAACCGCTTTCCCGGGGAGTCCCACATACTCTCTCCCGTCCCCCGACGGGGGGGAGATGCGTAACGCATTTTTCCCAGCGAAAAAAAAAAAAAAAAAAAAAAAAAAAAAAAAAAAAAAAAAAAAAAAAAAAAAAAAGGTTAGGTTGAAGGTTGAAGGAGGCCGCCCGCGAAGAGCAGAAGCTCTGCGCGCAGGCAGAGGTGGCGAGCCTTACGGCTCAGTACTATCGTCGGTCGACATCGCCGCGTGCCTCGACGTCAGCGGCGTTCGCGGGGGGCGTCGTACCGGTGGGGGAACTTGTGGCTCAGATAAACTCGGCTATTCTTTACATAGCTGAAGTGGGCCGCAAGTCCAAAAATATAAAGGGCGAGCTGCTTGGTGGCCTGAAGAAGGCTACGGCGGCGATCGGGGACGCTGTTGCGGAACTGAGTGTCCGCACGGCTACCGCCGAGACCCGCCGTGTCTCCGAGGAGAACGCCCGCCTCCGCGCTAGGGTCGACGAGCTGGAGAAGGCGAGCCGTGCCCCTGTTGTGGCACCCGTGCAGGCTGCCGCCGCCACTGTTCGCGCTTTGCCTGCTGCTGCTGCCGCTGTTCGTGCCTCGCCGGCTGCCGCCGCGGCGCGTGTGCCGCCGGCGGCTGACTCCGGGCGTGTACGGCTGCCGGCCGTTGCCGGATCGGCGCGAGCACCGGCGACTGCTGCGGCACGTGTGACCCACGGGTCGCCGGCCGCGACGGCGCGTGGGCCGCCGGCCGCCACGGCGCGTGGGCCGCCGGCCGTCGCGGTGCGTGTGCCGCCGGCGGTCGCGATGCGTGGGCCGCCGGCCGCTATGGTGCGTGGGCCGCCGGCCGCTACGGTGCGTGGGCCGCCGGCCGTCACGGTGCGTGTGCCGCCGGCCGTAACGGTGCGTGGGCCGCCGGTCGTCTCTGTGCGAGGTCCGCCGGCGGCCGCGGTACGCGGGCCGCCGCTCGCCGCCGTGCGCGGGTCAACGCCCGCCGCGGTGCGCGGGTCGCCAGCCGCCGTGGTGCGTGCCGCGCCGGCCCCCGGCGCCGGCGTGCGCGCTACGGTGTCGGCGGCTGCTGCTCGGGTGGCGGCGGCACGTGTTGCTACACGCGGCACATATGCGGGTGCGGTGGCTGGCGGACGTGTTAGCTGCTCGCCCGCTTCTGCCAGCGGGCGTGCGGTAGGCGCGCACGGCGACTTGCCCGCGACGGCGACGAGTGTGAGGGAGGACGCGGCGACCGCCCGCTCGCCACCCGCCGCTTGTGTGGATGATGAGACGAACGACGTCGACGTCGAGGTGATCGACGACACGCCGACTGCTGCCTCGCCCGCGGACTGGGTGGTGCACGAGACACCCGCCCGCCGTCGCCGGCGTCGTAGGACGATGGCGGCGCGTCGGGTACCCGACGGCGAGCTGTCGGGGCCCGCCTCTGCGTCCGTCCCGCTCGCGGGACCGGTGACGGCGGTGGCTCGTGGGACCGCGGGGACGCCACCCACGCCGGGCCAGCTGGCCGCGCGCAAGCTGCGTCTGCCGCGTTCTGCTGCAGTTGTTATTACGCTGCAGCCGGAGGCGATGGAAGCGGGCATGACGTATGCGCAGGTGATTTCGGAAGCGAGGTCAAAAATTGACATCGCTTCGCTTGAAATCACCTCGCTGCGGTTCAAGCGATCGGTCACCGGGGCGCGGGTGCTGGAGGTGGCGGGGGCGGGTGCCGCGAGTGCTACCAAGGCGGACGCGCTGGCCCGAAAACTGGAGGAGGTTCTCGGCTCGCAGACTGCGAGAGTTTCGAGGCCGATCAAGTCCGCAGAACTGCGGGTGTTCGGCCTCGACGATTCCGTCACAGCGGACGAGGTGACCGCTGCGGTGGCTCGCTCGGGTGAATGTGAACGGGGGGCGGTAAAGTGCGGTGAGGTGCGCCCTGGCGCGACCGGCGCTTGCGCAGCTTGGGTGCGCTGCCCCGTGTCTGCGGCGAAGAAGGTCCTCGCGGCGGGCCGCCTCTCAGTCGGATGGGGCATGGCCCGAGTAGAGCTGCTGACGGCGCGCCCACTGCGCTGCTACAGGTGCTTGGAGCCTGGCCACACGCGTGCGCTATGCCCGTCGACGGAGGACCGCAGTGATCTGTGTTATCGCTGCGGTGAGCCCGGCCACAAGGCCGGCGCCTGCCACGCCACGCCGCGCTGCACCCTGTGCGCGGCGGCGGGTAGGCCTTCTGAGCACACGTGCGGCAGCAAAGCCTGCCCTGCACCGAGGAGAGCGCCGGCGGTGAGTCTGGGCCCACAGGCCCCTCCCCAGCCACAGCGCCAGCCGACCCCCGGTGCAGGGGCGGCTACTGCGGAGGCTGACATGGACACTGCCGCGTAAATGGCCACGTGCAGATTCCTGCAGGCCAATCTGAACCATTGCGCGAGAGCACAGGACTTGCTGATCCAGAGCCTTGCGCAGTGGCAGATACACGTGGCGGTTGTCGCTGAGCCTTACCGGGTTCCGGCGCACGCCGGCTGGGCGGGTGACGACGACGGCACTGTCGCATTGGTCGTGAGGACGGGCGCTGGGGCACCACCGTTGGAGCGGCTGTCGAAGGGGCGCGGGTGGGTCGCGGGGGAGGTTGATGGCACGATGATCGTCGCCGTGTACTTCTCTCCGAACGGCTCACTTGCGCAGTTCGAGCGATACCTCCGCCAGCTCGAAGTGTTGGTGGCCGGGCGCCGTCCTCGCCACGTACTCGTCGCTGGGGACCTCAACGCCAAGTCACCGATGTGGGAGTCCACGGTGACAAACGCGCGAGGCAGGGAGGCGGAGGACTGGGCCGTTGCGGGAGGATACACGGCACTGAACAGGGGAGGGGTGCACACTTGTGTACGACACGAGGGAGGATCGGTCGTGGACGTCACGTTTGCGACACACTCCCTTGCGCGCCGCGTCACGGGTTGGGAAGTCTTGGAGGAGGTAGAAACTCTGTCGGACCACCGATACATTCGGTTCGATGTGACGGCCCTCTCTACGGCTCCGACCGACCTGTGGCACCCTCTGCCGGGAGAGCCCCCGCGCTGGGCTGTCAAACAGCTGGACAGGGAGCTGCTGCACGAGGCTGCCGAGGTTGAGGCCTGGGTCAAGGGCTCCGCCGCCAGCCCCGAGGATATAGACGTTTCGGCCGAGGTTGAGTGGCTTCGTGGGGCGCTAACGCGAGCCTGTGACGTCGCGATGCCCCGTCTTCGGCCTGGTGCCCCCTTTCGCCGCGTGCACTGGTGGTCATCGGAGATCGCGGAACTGCGGCTCGCCTGCGTGCGCGCTAGGCGTGCACACGCCCGCAGCCGCCGGCGGCGACTCCGCGATCCCGAGGAGGAGGACCGCCTGCTTGCGGCATACAGGGAGAGCAAGACTGCTCTGTCGACAGCCATTGCGGCGGCAAAGGACGCCGGATTTGCAGAAATGCTGGCCTCCCTTGACGCAGACCCGTGGGGCCGTCCGTACCGAATGGTGCGAGACAAGCTCCGCCCGTTTGCGCCGCCGCTCACCCGGAGCATGAGGCCGGAGACGGTGGACACTGTGGTCGCCGGCCTATTTCCACCCGCGAATGGACTTACGCCTCCCCCGATGGGACTACCGGATGGGACGGCCGAAACCGAAGCGCCGGAAGTGACGGCGGCAGAGCTCGGTGCCGCTATGCAGCGCCTTCGCGGCCGCAGAAAGGCCCCGGGCTTGGACGGGATCCCGGGGCGCGCGTTGATCATCGCCCTGGACCCTCTGGAGGAGAGGTTCAGGGCCTTGCTCACCGCGTGCCTCGTGCGGGGCCAGTTTCCCCGGCCGTGGAAGGTGGGTAAACTTGTCCTGCTGAGGAAGGAGGGCCGACCGGCGGACTTGCCATCAGGCTACCGCCCGCTCGTTCTCTTGGATGAGGTGGGGAAGCTGTTCGAGCGCATCCTGGTGGCCCGACTCGTGCGGCACATGGAGACGGTGGGGCCGGACCTTTCCGAGGCCCAATTTGGATTCCGGCACTTCCGGTCCACCGTCGACGCGATCCGCAGAGTGAAGGGGATGGCGGAGGAGGCGCTGGCGGGACGCGATATGTTACTCGCTGTTTCGCTCGACATAGCGAACGCGTTTAACACCCTCCCCTGGGCCTGCATTGAGGAGGCGCTCCGGTACCACGGCTTCCCGGAGCACATGCGCCGCATCATCGGAGCTTACCTCTCCGAGAGGGAGATCCGGTATCCGGCGCGGGACGAGTGGGCGGCGAAACCCATGTCACGCGGCGTTCCGCAGGGCTCGGCCCTTGGCCCTACGCTGTGGAACATCGGCTTCGACTGGGTGCTGCGGGGTGCGCTACCGGAGGGGGCCGGCGTGACCTGCTATGCGGATGACACGCTGGTCACCTCCCGCGGCGCTAACTTTAGCGAAGCGGCCGCGCTCGCTACCGCGAGTGTAGAGGAGGTGCTTCAGCGCATACGAGGACTGGGGCTGGAGGTGGCGCTCCACAAATGCGAGGCCCTGTGCATTCATGGGCCGCGGAGGGGGCCGCCGAATGGGGCTCGAGTGACGGTGGATGGGGTGGGGATCGATGTCGGGTCGGCCATGCGCTACCTCGGCATCGTTCTGGACTCTCGTCTGACGTTTTGCGAGCACTTCCGACGGCTCGCGCCGCGACTCATGGCCGCGTGCAGTGCCCTCGGCCGCCTGCTGCCGAACGTCGGTGGGCCGAATGCGGCTTGCCGGCGGCTTTACGCGCTGGTGGTGCGGTCGATGGCGCTGTACGGAGCACCCGTGTGGGAGGACTCCCTGGGGCGGGCGAACAGGGCCCTGCTGCACCGTCCGCAGAGGGCTATTTGCCTGCGAATGGTGCACGGCTACCGCACCGTCTCTTACGAGGCGGCGTGTGTGCTGGCCGCTTGCCTGCCCTGGGAGATGGATGCACGTGTGCTCACGCTGGTGTACGACCGCGTCGCCGAGTGCCGGGCCGCGGGGGAGCCCCCGTCGAGGGAGGAGATGCTGCGTTGGCGCATGCGAGCTCGCAGACGTCTGCTCATCAGATGGCTGCGCGCACTCGAGGAGCCTACGGCGGGCCACGACACTATCGCCGCGGTGAGGCCGGTTCTCGAGCGTTGGCTGACGAGGAGGCACGGAGTCCTCTCCTTCCACCTTACGCAGCTCCTCTCGGGGCACGGTTGCTTCGGGAGATATCTGTGGAGGGTGGCGGGAGCGGAACCCACACCCGAGTGCCACCACTGCGGTCACGACGAGGACACGGCACATCACACGTTGGTGGAGTGCCCGGCGTGGGCGGACGAGAGGGCGGCGCTGACTGTCGTGATAGGGGTGGACCTGTCGCTGCCGGCCGTCGTGCGCTCGATGGTCGACAGCGAGGTAGCTTGGCGGGCCGTCCAGGCCTTCGCTGAGGCAGTCATGACTGCTAAAGAGGAGGCTGAGAGGCAGCGCGAGCGTGACCCCGAGGCACGGCGCGGAAGGCGGGAGCGCAGAAGGCGCAGAGCGGGTGTCGGTCAGAGGGTGCAAGACCCGGGGTAGGTCTTGCGCCTGAATGACGAAGTGTCGGTCGGCGCCGTGTCTAGTGTCCCTGACACGGCGGTCGGCAAGATAGAGGGATGAAAGTGATTTCATGAATGAGGATTAATTTATGGGGCGGCGGGCACCAGCCGCGCCGCCCGCGCACGCGAGGAGTGCGTGAGTAAATGTGATGGATGAACGGTGCAGAGGTCGTGCTGAATCTGGAGTTGTGATCTGGGTAGCATGACCGGCACATAAGACGAGGAGAGGGATGGCGCTCAGGTCGTGCCTGCTGGCTGGCGCGGAGCGCTCGTCACTGACCTGCGACCCGCGTCTAGTACGGTACGATCAGCGACAGAAGAAGAATGAATGGCTCGTTATACATGCCGGACCGCGGGCCGGGCGTTACCACGCGCTTGCCCCGCGATCCGAATGGTGTGCCGAGCAGATATACCAGGTGATGGATGAGTGGTGCTCGGATCGTGCTAGATCGACGTGGAGCGGGCGCCACCACACGTGCGACCCACGATCGTAACTGGTGCGACCGTCACATAAGACGAGGAGAGGGATGGCGCTCAGATCGTGCCTTCCGGCTGGCGCGGAGCGCTCGTCACTGACCTGCGACCCGCGTCTAGTACGGTACGATCAGTGACAGAAGATGAATGAATGGCTCGTTATACATGCCAGACCGCGGGCCGGGCGTCACCACGCGCTTGCCCCGCGATCGGAATGGTGTGCCGAGCAGAAATACAAGGTGATGGAAGAGTGGTGCTAGGTACGTGCTAGATCGACGTGGAGCGGGCGCCACCACACGTGCGACCCACGATCGTAACTGGTGCGACCAGCACAACAAACAAGATATGATGGATGCTATGATGAAGAGAATGGGGGTAGCGGAGCGCCTATGGCTCCTCCACCGCTACCCTATGCGGAAACGCAAAAGGTGGGGACGGGGTCGCCAGCCGAGTTGCGGAGGTGTCTTTGCGAATCACGTAGCTCGGTGTGAATGGCGAGAGACGGAACACCGGAGGGGTTTTAGTGGGTGCAAGCCCCACATAACCCGGCGTTTTCCCCGAGACGCCGGGTATCTGTCAGAGATTTCCCCTCCGAAAAAAAAAAAAAAAAAAAAAAAAAAAAAAAAAAAAAAAAAAAAAAAAAAAAAGGTTAGGTTAGGTTAGGTTAGGTTAGGTTAGGTTAGGTTAGGTTAACGAAGAGATGCGGCGTTCCCTCGCCCCGTCGTTCGGTCCGATGCGATGGGGCAGGGGCGCCGCCGAAGGAGTGCCCGAAAGGGCGCCCGCAGACGGGGTCGCGGAAGTGTGCGTAAGCGTCCCCGTGGCCCCGTCCTTTGCGGTGCGGAGGAACACCCCAGGAGTTTTAGTCGGTATACCGCCCTTTTCAGGGCGGGGAGTCCGACATAACCACTGTGCTCCCCCGAGCCGGTGGTACCCGTAATTGGGGTTTCTCCTGGGTGAAAAAAAAAAAAAAAAAAAAAAAAAAAAAAAAAAAAAAAAAAAAAAAAAAAAAAAAAAAAAAAAAAAAGGTTAGGTTAGGTTAGGTTAGGTTAGGTTAGGTTAGGTTGGGGTGCGATGCCAGAGGGGTGCGATGCCAGATTACCTCCCCGTGTGCCCTTCCGCTTCCGTTCCTACTGATTCATCTTGAATCAGTGGGAAGGGTAAGTGGCAAGGGCCGGTGCACCCTGGGCGCTGGTCAGTAACTTCTCTTTATGGGATCTTGCTGGCCAGCGGCGAAAAATCTGGCAGACGAGGGCGCCTGGACCCTGTTCTCACAGAGTCCGGGTGGGGCAGCCCATCTGGGTTTGCGTGAGCAGATCGGAACCCCGACTCACTGGGACCGAGGGCCCTGCCGCTAGCGGTCGGGCTGCGAGGAGTTAACCTCTATAAAAAATCCTGGAAGTGGTACGTGCGCGGCGCTTTCCAGTACTGGGCTTAAGCCGATAAGGCCGACGTGGAGCCGAAAGGGTTAAGCCAAGGCATCGGCTGTCTGGTTCACCCAGGCAGGCGTACCGCAAACTATATCTTTGATATACCGAGATAAAAAAAATGGACGCAGCACAGTTTAAAAAGAAACTACCCCAGGAGGGTACCGGCACCACCGGTGTCGGAGAATCCCTCTCCGAGCTTCTTAGCTCGGGCAGTCCCACGTATTCTGGGGGGGACAAAATTATGCTGGACGTTGATAGGGAGAAAGAGTCGGAGAAGGAGAAGGAGGAAGAGGAGGATGAGGGAAAGAAGGAGATAGGAGAGGAGAAGGAGAGGGAGAAGGACGAGGTGGAAAAGGAAAAGCAGCGAATTATCGCGAACTGCTTTGCCATTCCGGCTGTCGTCGAGTTAGAAAGAATGTCGGAGGCCGATTATGAGTCCGACTGTTCGCAAGCCTCACAGTGGTCAACCGGCTCTGCGAGGAAGAGAAAGCGGGACATTGCAGTGCCTGCTCGCGGTGGTGCGAAGAGGGCCAGGGGCAAGCGGCCGCCACTCGACGAAACTGTTGACCTGACACAGCCTCCCCCGGTCACACGTACGTCACTGAGCCTTCCGTCACCGGAAGATCTCAGTGAGCATATGAGGCAACAGCCCACTGCTGACCTGGGTGCTCATATAAGTGAGAAAATGACGGTTGTTGAATCCATCGCGGCCAAGTCGACAAACCTTCAAGGTTTTCTTGTGCGGGAGCTGCGAGTTGCGGCGAGAACCGCTAGGGCCGCGATGGAGGAGATAGTACAGCGAGCATCGGGTCCGGAAAGGATGCAGCAGCTTGAGAGCGAGAACGCCTCCTTGCGCTCTCAACTAACTGCCCTCGAGACGCAGGTGTCCACACTTGCTGCTGAAGTCCAGACCATGCGGCGGAAAGAGGTCGGAAGAACTTATACCTCTACCGTCACGCCTCAAGCTGCTCAGTCACATCAGCCCCAGGGCTCTTTTCTAGAGCAGGTCGGGGCACTGATAGAGTCGAAGCTTGTAGCTTTTAAGGCAGAGCTTTTTCCTGAACGGGCCATCCGCCCCCCGCTGGGGCAGAAGCAGGCGGTTCCTCCCAAAGCTGCCGACCGCCTGCTGACAGGAGAAAAAGCCGCCCCTGTGCCGAGTGCTAAGGGGAAGCCGGTAAAAAAGCGGAAGAAGAAGACGGTGGGTAAGACACCTCTGGCAGTGGAGCCTCTGCCTCCGGTACCCGCGGCCCCCGTTGCACCAACGGAGCGACGAGACCCGTCATCTTGGGCTGAAGTGGTAGCCAAGAAGGCAAAGCCTGGCAAAGGGGCGGGGAAGAAGACAGCACCGAAGCCTGCTAAGCAGAAGGCAAACCACAAGGCGAAGCCTCCGCGACCTCCGAAGTCGGCGGCAATTATGCTCACGATTGCGGAGGGCTCGGAGGCCACGTATGCGCAAGTAATGGCCACTGCCAAGACAAAGGTTAAACTTAGCGAGTGTGGGATTGCTGACATACGGCAGAGGAGGAGTCGAGGCGGGGGCATCTTGCTGGAAATAAACGGTCCTGAAAGTGCTGGCAATGCCGATAGACTGGCGGGGCGCCTCAGGGAGGCCCTAGCGGACCTGCCTGTCAAAGTGGCTCGTCCCGTAAAAACGGGCGAACTAAGAATCATGGATCTCGACGACTCGGTCACCCCAATAGACGTGGCAGCTGCAGTCGCAGCTGTGGGTGGCTGCAGCGTCGACGAGGTTAAAGTGGGTGTGATTCGAGGAAGCGGGCGCCAATTGGGCACAGTGTGGGTCCGTTGCCCTCTCACGGCAGTAAAGAAGGTGACAGCAGAACCCCGAATTCGGATAGGTGATTGGACGGCTGCCCGTGTAAGGTACTTGCCCGAGAAGCCAGCCCGTTGCTTTCGATGCCTTGAGACCGGTCACGTAAGGGATGGGTGCAAAAGCGCAGTGGACCGAGGCAACGTCTGCTTCCGCTGTGGGCAACCAGGTCACAAAGCGGCAACTTGTTCTGCCCCACCTAATTGCCCAATCTGCTCCGACCGTGGTTTGCGCGCTGACCACGAGATGGGACAGAAGTGCGCCGTCCCTGAGAAGAGAAACAAGAAGAGGGGAAAGCAGGCCCCTCCCGTCTCTAAGACTGCACAGGGAGCCTCGTCATCGCCGAGTCAGCCGGGCCCTAGCTCGCAGCAGGAGGGAACGAAAGCCTAACGTTCAATGCCCAATTTAAGATCCTCCAGGGCAACCTTAACCACTGCCGCAGGGCGCAGGACCTGCTATTGCAGACCCTCGCGGAGCATAAGGTTGCCCTGGCCATTGTGGCGGAACCCTATAGGGTGGCTGCTCATCCCCGCTGGTTCGGCGATGACAACAACTCGGTCGCTGTGTACTGGGGAGGAGGCGATGGAACTCCACCATGTTCCCTTCTGGAGAAAGGGCCGGGCTTCGTGGCAGTGCTGTGGGGCTCGGTAGCAATCGTTGGCTGCTACATATCGCCCAACGTTAGTCTGGCAGCTTTCGAGGTCTATATGGACCAGCTCGCAGCATGCGTCCGGCGCTGCCAGCCTCGCCCGGTTCTAATACTAGGCGATTTTAACGCCCACGCACGTGCATGGGGTGGGCCCCGGGACGAGCCCAGGGGGGAGGCCGTCCTAGATTGGGCGGCGGGCCTAAACCTTGGGCTCTTAAACCAGGGGTCGGTCAGCACCTGCGTGCGCTGGCAGGGCGAGTCAATTGTAGACTTGTCGTGGGCATCCCCAGCGGCGAGCGCCCTAGTCTCGGGATGGCGGGTTGCCGAGGAACTGCTGACCCTATCGGACCACAACTACATCCTTATGGATGTAGCGGTGCGCTCCAGCCACGGAGCTCAGAGCCGACACATCGCACGGCCTAGACGATGGGCACTGAAGAAACTTAACCGGGACCTGCTCGTGGCCGCCGCGAACACTGCAGCATGGGTGGAATCACCGAACACTGCCGACGCGGAGGCGGAGACAGCATGGTTCCGGGAGCGGATGATTCAGGTGTGCGATGCCGCGATGCCTCGAACACGCCCGATCGAGTGCACCGCCACCTATTGGTGGTCCGACAGCCTGGCAGAGATGCGGGCGACGTGCATGAGGGCCAGACGAGCATATCTGCGAAGCCGTAGGCGACGACAGGCTTCCCCCGAGGAGCGGACGGCGGCCTACGCCGTTTACCGTGAGGCTACCACGAGCTTCCAAGCGGCTGTAGCAGACGCGAAGGAGAAGGCGCACCACGAGCTCGTCGAGAGCCTCAACGAGGACCCATGGGGGCGTCCATACAAAATGGTTATGGACAGGCTCAGACCGTGGGTTCCTCCGTTGACTGAGACGCTTGAGCCGGGCCTTGTGGTGAACGTGGTGGACACTCTATTCCCACGAGCTACCGACAGTCCGCCAAGCGCTCCACACTCGGCGTCGACGACCCCACCCTCGGATGAAAATGTGGAAGTTGGAAAGGAGGAGCTGTTGCGAGCCGTGAGGCGCCTAGCAGTGCGGAATACCGCCCCAGGTCCTGACGGAATTCCAGGTCGCGCCTGGGTGCTTGCACTCGGCGCCCTCGGCGAGCGGTTTCAGTTCCACCTGACCAACTGCCTGAGGTCTGGACGCTTCCCTTCGGACTGGAAGCGAGCGCGGCTGGTCTTGCTGAAGAAGGAGGGCAGACCGGCGGACTCGCCGTCGGCGTACCGGCCTATCTGCTTGCTGGACGAGGCGGGCAAGCTCCTCGAGCGAGTGATAGCGGAGCGTATAAACCTCCATCTGTGGAGCGTCGGTCCGGACCTATCGGACTGCCAATTTGGCTTCCGACACGGACGCTCCACGGTGGATGCCATTCTCCGCGTCCGTTCCATCGCACAAGAGGCGGTGTCCCAGGGCAGGGTGGTGCTAGCGATAAGCCTAGACATCGTAAACGCGTTCAACTCCCTGCCCTGGAGGGCGATAAGAGAGGCACTCGCCTACCATGGTTTGCCCGAACATCTGCGGACCGTTGTCGGCGATTACTTTCAAGAGCGCGGCATTGAGTACACTGGCCGGGACGGTGCTTCACACAGCCGGGAGATGTACTGCGGGGTTCCGCAGGGATCGGTCCTGGGGCCTCTCCTGTGGAACCTCGCGTACGACGTGGTTCTGCGGATAGCTCTCCCCGTTGGTGTCCAGGTTGTGTGTTACGCCGACGACACGCTCGTGCTGGCCGAGGGAGAGGACTTCGACCGAACGACTCGTGTTGCAGAGTGTGGAGTTGCGTGTGTGGTACGCAAAATTCGAGCCCTGGGACTACAGATCGCCCCACAGAAGACCGAAGCCTTATGGTTTCACGGCCTCCCCAGGGGCGCTGAGCCACCAAACTCTGTCGTTCGCGTCGGTGACGCCGTCGTTCAGGTGGGGAGATACCTGAAGTATCTCGGCGTTGTCCTTGACGGTCGCTGGGAGTTCGTCGAGCACTTCGACCGTCTGGTACCCCGGATCGAGAGGGTAGCGGGTGCCCTTCACCGAATCCTGCCCAATCTTGGGGGGCCGCGGGAGAGTGTTCGGCGGCTCTACTCGGGAGTCGTGCGGTCCATGGCCCTATACGGTGCGCCAATCTGGGCGGATGAGCTGGCCGGCAATCGCGCATGCAAGGCAAAACTGCTAAGCGTGCAGCGCCGGCTAGCCATAAGGGTGGCGCGCGGATACCGCACGATCTCCCACGAGGCGGCGGGTCTATTAGCCAGGTTTCCCCCCCTGGACATTCTGGCGTCAATGGACGCTATCGTGTATGGAGAGCTTCGTCGCAAGCGGGATGGTGGAGAAGATCTACCCCCCAGAGCTGTCACTCTGCTGCGCCAAGCAGCGCATGACGACGCGCTCGAAAAATGGCGTGTGCGACTGCAGGAGCCGGCAAGCCAACGGCAACGAGTCGTGGGGGCAATTCTCCCTGTTTTCCATGAGTGGATGAGCCGAGGGGAAGGCCAAATAGGATACCGGCTGACGCAGGTGCTTACCGGACACGGGTGCTTCGGTGAGTACCTGCACAGGATTGGCAGAGAGCAATCGGCAACATGCCATCACTGCAACGCCAGCAGCGACGACGCCCAGCACACTTTGGAGATCTGCCCCGCGTGGCAATCGCAGCGGCAAGACCTCGTCGCTGCGATCGGGGGAGATCTCCGGCTGCCCTCCGTGGTTGCGGCAATGGTGCAGGGCAAGCCTCAATGGGATGCGATGGCTGCCTTTTGTGAGTCAGTGATGACCCTCAAAGAGGAGGCTGAAAGAGAGAGGGAGAGGGCCGACCCCGCAAGGAGGCGGAGTCGCAGACGTGGCGCTGCCCAGCCCCGTCCTGGCCCGACCGCCCTGTAGTCATGGGCTTAGAATAAGACTACGGTATCCCCTGCCTGTCGTAGGAGCCGACTAAAAGGGGGACCAGCCCTGTAGTCCCGGGCTTAGAATAGGGCTACGGTATCTCCTGCCTGTCGTAAGAGGCGACTAAAAGGAGACTGGGGTCGCGGGTGGCGAGAGTGGGGGCTCGAGCCACCGTTCTAGGCGATCCCGTGGAGGCGGCGGTGTGTGGTGGCCGCACACTGCCGTTTGGTGAGGCTGCCCCGGCATTAGCCGGTAGCGAAGACGGGCGCGTAAAGCGAAGTGCGCGAGGGCTCCGGTGCGTTCATTGAGATCCCGGAGCCCTCCTCCACACGCACGGAGAGGGCCACCGGGGGGGTTTTAGTTGGTAAAAATCCAACATAACCCGGCTTTCCCCCCAGAAAGTCGGGTATCTTTGGAAGATTTCCCCCCCGTCAACAAAAAAAACAAAAAAAAAAAAAAAAAGGTTAGGTTAGGTTGGGGTGCGATGCCAGATTACCTTCCCGTGTGCCCTTCCGCTTCCGTTCCTACTGATTCATCTTGAACCAGTAGGAAGGGTAAGTGACAAGGGCCGGTGCACCCTGGGCGTTGGTCAGTAACTTCTCTTTATGGGATCTTGCTGGCCAGCGGCGAAAAATCTGGTAACCTGGTGGCGTCGCCTGGTCCCTGCTTCACACTGTGGAGTGGGGCCCAGGCGACTAAGAGGAGGAGGTCCGGCTGGGGGGGGTGCCTTCGGGCGCCTCGTACCAGTCGGACCGGAGGTACCGCTCTTCGGAGCGGTATGAGGTGTCGTCGCCTGGTCCCTGCTTCACACTGTGGAGTGGGGCCCAGGCGACCAAGAGGAGGAGGTCCGGCTGGGGGGGGGCGCTTTCGGGCGCCTCGTACCAGTCGGACCGGATGGCCGGAGGCGGAGGGTACTCCCGTTCCTCCGCCTCTGACACGGAGAGGGCCCACGCGCTCGCTCTCCGCCTTCTCTGCCCCGGCAGAGAAGCGCTGGTGAGCGACGTGATGGGCCTCGCATCGATGCGCCGCCCTCTTCTTGTCCCATTGCAGGGGCAGTGGGGTGGGGGGGGGGGCGGCGCGTTGGTGCGTATGGTGGACTGCGGGGGTGGAGCGGAGGGAGGAGGAGCCTCCAGCCGCTCCACTCCGGCGCAGATGTGAGGGCGGGAGAGGGCTGGTAGTTTCTGCTGGCCCTCTTTCGCCCTTATGTTCGTTTGCACGCGCCACTTTGGCGCGTGCATTCATCCTGGAGTAAAGGGGATTGCCTTGTCTTCCGAGGCAGTCCCCTATTGGTGCCAGCCCGGCTCGCAAGCTGGGCAGCCCGGGGGTGGACTGGTGAATTATATAGGTCCCAGGCCACCCCCCAGCAAGGGCATGAATGGAAGACGGGGAGTTTTAGTGGGTATTCCCAGCGCTCTTGTAGTGCTGGGCGAGTCCCACACGCGCCCGCCGCTTGCTAGCGGCGGGTAGTCCGTAAATGGATTTCTCCTCGATAAAAAAAAAAAAAAAAAAGGTTAGGTTAGGTTAGGTTAGGTTAGGTTAGGTTAGGTTAGGTTAGGTTAGGTTAGGTTAGGTTAGGTTAGGTTAGGTTAGGTTAGGTTAGGTTAGGTTTCCGTGTGGAGTTTCTGGTCTCCCATCGGACGCGTCCCCAGGTGGCGGATAGGGGAACGCCCTCCAGATATGGGGGGTACCGGCTTCGGCCGGCGCGGACCAAAACCAGACGGGGGGACGTCCGGTGGCAATTTGCTGCTGGTCGTCCGGCGGAGTCCAATTTGGGCTCCGCACTTGGCGGGCTTGGTTTGTGCGCTTGCACAGATACTGGGCAGGCTTTGGCCACCGTCGACATACCGTAATCCCACATTGATTGGGACCGGGGGCCTTCGGGCTGCGAGGAGATAACCTCTATAAAAATCCCCAATCCTAAGCTTAGACGCCCGGCGATGGGATGCATGGCTGGTGGGAGACCAGTCGTGAGGGCGTCCTTATCCGTCCGCCGTAGAGCGGGCGTGTCTTTACGGGTTCGCGCTCCACACCCTAAGGGGCGCAAGCATTATGTCAAGTACCAGTAACGAGACTACTTCCCGGGTGGGTCCCCGAAAGGGGGAATCCCACCTCTCTGCCACGTCGGAGAGCTGCCCCGTAGTATACGGGAGGGGCAACGAATGCTTGAACGAAGGAGGAGACGGGTCCGATGCTGCCCTTTTCAGGGCGGCTTTGGACGGGTCTGGGGCTGCCCTTGTCAGGGCGGCTCCGGACAGCCCTAATGCTGCCCTTTTCAGGGCGGCTTCGGGCGAGTCTGGTGTTGAACCGGAGCCCGGGAGTTCATCTCCGGTTGTGCTTCGGGAGGTTTCGGTGCGGCTACCGCGCTGCGACCTGACGAGGGTGCCATTGCGGCTGTCGGAATCCGACAGCAGTACAGGCACCCTCATGGAGGTGAGCTCGCGCTCCCCCACCCCGTCACCTAGCCGGCTCTGGCGCAAGCGACTCGCCGAGTCGGACGCTGAGAGCGAGAAGTCGGCGGGGAGGTGTGAGAGCAGTAAGCGTGGCCGCGGCCGTCCCCCGACGACGGGCCAGTATGTCGGACTCGCCCAGGCAAAGGAGGCCCTCAACAGGGCTAGAGCTGAGGAGCTGGAACTCCAGGCCGAAAGGGAGTTGGCCGAGGAGCACCGGCGCAAAACCCAAGAGGCGAGGGCGACCTTCATTAGGAAAGATGAGGGACCCCTAAAAGAAACGGACGTAACAGTCTGTGACGCGACTCAGCTGGAGCGGACCATTAAGGACTCGCTGGACACGGTGTGCTCGGTAGCCACCAAGTCCAAGAACCTGAAGGGCACTTACGTCCGAGTCCTCAAGGAGGCGGCGAGAGCCATCCAGCTGAGCTTTCAGGAGCTACAGAGGCGAACGGTGCCGGAGGAGATGGAGCTCCTGAAGGCGGCCAATAAAAGGCTCGAGGCTGAGCAACAGGTGCTCCGCCGCGAACTGGAGGAGTTGCGCGCGAGCCAAGCACAACGGGCACGACCACCAACGGCGGCTCCGGCACCGGTGCAGGTGCAGGCCCCGGCCGCCACAAATCTGGCCTTAGAGGAGATCGCGCGAACGATTATGGTCCAAGTGGGGACCATGATCAATGCCCGCTTTTCGGGAATCGAGGAAAGGCTTCTTCCCGAGAAGCGGATGAGGCCTCCACTGGCGGCGGACAGGAGGAATGAGGCGGCTGCTCAAGCGTCGCCCCTGCCCTCGGTCAGAGCCCCGCCTCCGGCTACCTCCTCCGGGGCAAAAAAGAAGAAGGGCCCAAAGAAGAAGAAGGCGCCGCCTACGCAAGGGCCCCCCAAGGAACCCCCGAGGCTACAACCAACCTCCACACCGGCCCCAGAGACAGAGTCGTGGACCCTGGTCCAAGGCAGGTCCCGAAAGCGGATCAAGAAGGCTGCGGGGCCCAACGTGGCGAGGGACGCAGCTCCCTCGCAGCGTCGAGCCGGGAGATCTGCGCCGACAACTGCCGCGCCGAAACAGGGCAAGGCGCACCGCAAGGCCAATCTCCGCCTGCCCCGCGCAGCGGCTGTGGTTGTTAAGCTACAGCCGGGAGCGGAGGAGAGAGGCCTCACGTATGCCAGCGTCCTGGCGGAGGCCCAAAGCCGAATTGACCTGGCCGCAATCGGTGTGCCGCCGATAAGCGTCCGGAAGGCGGCGACGGGTGCGAGGGTACTCGAGGTCCCGGGGGCCGGCAGGACTGAGAAGGCGGATCTCTTGGCCGCCAAGCTGACCGAGCTGTTTGGGGCGTCGGAGGACATCCGGGTCTCGAGGCCGGTCGCAACCGCAGACATGCGGGTGACCGGCCTGGACGATTCGGTGACCCCCGAACGGCTGCAGGAGGCCCTCGCCAAGGCGGGCTGCTGTCTCCCCACAGAGGTCTCCGTCGGAGCCATCAGGGATGGCTCCGGTGCAATGGGTACAGCGGTGGTGCGGTGCCCCGTGACTGCCGCACGAAAACTGACGGCCGGCGGCAACACCCGGCTCCTCGTGGGTTGGGTCGCGGCGCGAGTTAGCATCCTGGAGGCGAGGCCCAAGAGGTGCTTCCGATGCTTGGCACAGGGCCACGTGAGGGTCCAGTGCCAGGCCGAGGTGGACCGCAGCGAGGACTGCTATCGCTGCGGTCAGAAGGGCCACAAGGCCAACATGTGCACTGCGGCTCCGCACTGCACCCTGTGCGAAGCCCAGGAAAAACCTGCGGCGCACCTCTGCGGGGGCAAGGCCTGTAAAGCCAAGCCCCCGCCCAGAAAAGGGGCTAAAAAGCGAGCGGTAGCTCCGACCCAGGCCGCGGCCGGGTCACAGCCGACCGGCTCCCCACAGGAGCAGGAGGAATCGCAGATGGACACGCAGTAGGATGGGTCCACTGCGATTTCTCCAGGGAAACCTGAACCATTCCGCCAGGGCCCAGGACCTGTTTCTGCAGAGCCTGGCGGAGGGCTCGGTTCAGGTCGGGGTTGTGGCCGAGCCGTACGTGGTTCCCCCCAGGTGCGACTGGATCGGTGACCTGGACGGCGTGGTCGCGATCACCACGCAGTCCCCGGTGCCCTCGCCAGCGCTCGAGGGAGCCGTCCGGGGTCATGGTTTCGTGGCGGCACAAGTCGGAGGAGTGGTCGTGGTGGGGATGTACTTCTCGCCGAACAGAGTGCTCACAGAGTTTGAGACGTTTCTCGACGACGTGGGCACTCTCGTGGGTCGAAGTCATCCCCGCCCAGTCATCGTCCTCGGAGATCCCAACGCCAAATCTTTGGCGTGGGGCTCTTCAACGACCGATGCGAGAGGTCGAGTCCTGCAGGAGTGGGTGCACGAGTCGGGCCTAGTGGTCCTGAATCGGGGGTCAGTGGACACGTGCGTTCGCCGGCATGGATCGTCGGTGATCGACATCACGTTCGCGACCCCCGACTTGGCACGGAGAGTGGAGGACTGGGAGGTGCTGGTCGAGGAGGAGACTTTGTCTGACCACCGGTATATCCGGTTCAGCGTCTCCTCTTCATCACCACCTCAAGAGAGTGCTCGGCGGACGGAGAGCGGCCCACGGTGGTCCCTCAAAAAGCTGGATGCGGAGGTGCTTCGAGAGGCGGCCATCGTGGAGACCTGGAGCCCGCCTCCCGGTGAAACGGTCAGCGTCGAGCAGCAGGCCGACGAGCTGACCCGGGCGATGACTCGCGTGTGCGACTCGGCCATGCCGCGAGTGCGAGCACCTGCATCCCGACGCCAGGTGTATTGGTGGTCGGAGGAGATCGCCGAGTTGCGCATGCGGTGCGTCGCCCGACGCAGGCTCTACCAGCGCTGTCGCCGGAGGCGTGTCGCGGAGCCGGGCCAAGCGGACGCCCTCTACGCAGAATATAGAGAGGCGTCCCGGGCCCTCAGGGCCGCCATCTCCGACTCCAAGGAAGTTGCCTGGCAGGAGCTATTGGCCTCCCTGGACGTGGACCCATGGGGGCGGCCGTATAAGATGGTGCGGCAAAAGCTCCGTCCGTGGGCCCCCCCGGTCACGAGCTCGCTCGAACCCGACGTCCTCCGGCGAGTGGTCGACGGGCTGTTTCCGTGTGTTCCGGGACCCGAGTTCGTGCCCCCAGTCGTTGTGGCGCCAAGGCGGGAAGAACTCGCAGCGGCCGAGGACATCCCTGAGGTGTCGGAGGGGGAGCTGGAGGTTGCGGTCCTTAGGATGAGGGCCAAAAACACGGCACCCGGGCCTGACGGCATTCATGGTCGCGCGTGGGCCCTTGCCCTCGAATCCCTGGGCCCCCGCCTGGTGTCCCTCTTCAACGCCTGCTTCAGGGAAGGCAGGTTCCCCGGGAGATGGAAGAGGGGTCAACTCGTCCTTCTACGGAAGGAAGGACGCCCTGCGGACGAACCCTCTGGGTATCGGCCGATAGTGCTGCTGGACGAGGCGGGTAAGCTCTTGGAGCGGATCGTCGTTGCCCGTCTCGTCAGGCACCTCGAAACGGAGGGGCCCAACCTAGCCGATACCCAATTCGGGTTCAGGAGAGGGCACTCGACGGTGGACGCCATTGAGTACGTCCACCGCCTTGTGGAGGAAGCGTGGGCCGGGGGGGACTGCTTGTTGGCGGTATCCTTAGACATCGCCAACGCTTTCAACAGCCTTCCCTGGCCCACGATCTTGGTGGCACTGGAGCACCACAAGGTGCCACAGTACCTCCGTCGCCTTGTCGGGCACTATCTCTCCGATAGAGAGATAGTGTACCCGACGACGGACGGAGAGGGTTGTACCCCAGTCACGCGCGGCGTTCCCCAGGGCTCTTGCCTGGGACCGACGCTGTGGAACATGGGGTACGACTGGGTACTCCGGGGAGCTAACCTTCGCGGCGTCGGCGTCGTTTGTTACGCCGACGACACGCTAGTCACCGCCCGGGGTACCACTTTTAGGGAGGCGTCCATCTTGGCTACGGCGGGAGTGGCGGCGGTCGTGGCCAGGATCCGCAGATTGGGCCTGGAGGTGGCGCTCCACAAAAGCGAGGCCATATGTTTTCATGGCCCGCGTGGGGCCCCCCCTTCCGGCTCAAACATAGTCGTGGGGGGAACCTCCATCGCTGTCAAGCCGACGCTGAAGTATTTAGGCGTCGTGCTCGACAGCAGATGGAGATTCGAGGAACATTTCCGCCGGCTGTTGCCCAAACTAACGGGCACGGCGGGCGCGCTGAGCCGCCTGCTCCCGAACGTGGGAGGCGGAGGTCGAACGAGCCGCCGACTGTATACATCGGTGGTTCGTTCCATGGCCCTCTACGCCGCCCCGATCTGGGCCGACCGCCTGAGGCCCGTGGAAACGGCGCTGCTCCACCGCGCACAGCGCATGATGGCCGTGAGGGTGTGCCGCGGCTACCGCACGCTGTCGCACGAGGTGGCGTGCGTCCTCGCCGGAACGCTGCCGTGGGACCTGGACGCGAGGGTCTTGTCTGACGTGTACTGGCGTCGAGCACGTGCCCGCGGCGAGGACCTCCGTCCGGCACCAGGAGAGGTCGTGCGATGGCGTCAACACGCCTGGCGCCGAGCCGTGGAGGAGTGGGGCGAACGCCTATTGGCGAGCCCCGCAAGTAGGGGGGCCGGTGCGACCCGGCTCCTGGAAGCGGTAGGGCCCATGCTGTGTGGCTGGCTTTTGCGCGAGCACGGTGTGCTTACCTTCCGACTGACACAGGTACTCTCGGGGCATGGATGCTTCGGGAGATACCTGTGTAACGTCGCGAGGAAGGAAGCCACCACAGCCTGCTACCAGTGTGGGCACACGGAGGAGACCGCCCAACATGTGTTGGAGGAGTGTCCGGGGGCCGCAGAGCAGCGGGCATCCCTGACCGCGGTAGTGGGGACGGACCTCTCCTTGTCGGCAATCTTGACCAAGATGGTCGGCGACGAGAGGTCCTGGGAGGCGATGGTCTCCTTCTGCGACGATGTCATGTCACAGAGGGAGGCCGAGGAGCGGGAGAGGGAACACGATCCCGTCTCATTCCCGCTCCGGAGGGCGCGGACACGGGGCAGGGCTAACCTAGCCCGATCTCCGTCTCCGCTCGGAGAGCCTAGAGCGTCGGACGCGGGGGTGTCCGGCGTTCAACATCAGGGATAGGCTCTCTCGTGGGTCGATGCGTTGTTTGTCCGGCGCATCGATCGGCTGAAGGGGGGACTCTTTACATCCCCCCAAAGGCGGGTCTGCCTCTTGGCAGACGTCGGCGTCGGCGGGGTCTCGAGCGTATGCGAATGGACTCGCAACCCCGCCGGAAGTCGTGGCCGTAGGACAACGTCAGGTTTTAGTGGGTATGGGGGCGTAGCCTCGAGTCCCACATAACCCGCCGGCCTACCCCGGGCCCGCGGGTATGCGTAACAGCATTTCCTGACGAAAAAAAAAAAAAAAAAAAAAAAAAAAAAAAAAAAAAAAAAAAAAAGGTTAGGTTAGGTTAGGTTAGGTTAGGTTTTTTTTTTTTTTTTTTGGTAACGCGGGGGAATGCATTTACGCACTTCACCACTCTGCTGTCAGGGGACAACAGAGCGGCTTCGTGTGGGACTCCCAGCCCGAGGGCTGGACTACCCACTAAACCCCCGCGGTGATCCTCCTCTCCTCTACCGGGTCGCGGGGTAGGCCAAAGGTTAAGTCACCGCGACCCGGCAAGAGGTCGCCCCTCCACGTGAGGGGCTCGACTGGTGGGGGAGCCAGAGTGGCTCCCCAGCGGCGCCCCCTGCCCCATCGCAACGCCTCATACGATGGGGCAAGGAAACGCCGCGTCTCCTCGGGGGGGCCCTATAGGCCCCCATACGCTCCAACGCGCCGCCCCCCCCCGACCCATTGCCCATACAATAGGACAAGAGGAGGGCGGCGCATCGCTGCGAGGCCCGTCGCGTCGCTCACCAGCGCTTCTCTGATGAAGCAGAGAAGGTGGAGAGCGAGCGCGCGGGCCCTCTCTGTGCTGGAAGGCACCCCCGGATCACGCAGGGGCGCCTTCCGGCCCGCCGTGTTAGAGGCTGAGGGTCCCCTGACCCTCCACCCACGGCACTGGTCCGACTGGTACGAGGCGCTCGGACGCCCCCCCCAGCCGGACCTCCTCCTCTTGGTCGCTTGGGTCCCACTCCACGATGTGAAGCAGGGCCCAAGCGACTAAACGGTCGCAGGGGATAGGGAGAGAGGCGCACCGCAATACCAGCACTCCTCCTCCCCTGCGACCCCACCGCGTCCGCCATCAACCGGTGGCGGCCCCGGTAAGGCCGCGGCAGGCAGGGAGAGCGGCGCACCGTAATAACGGCACTCCTCTCCCGCCGCGGCCTCCTCCCTTCGGCTGCGATGCCGCCCATACGACATCGCAGCCCGCCTCAGTGGCGGTGCTGCCCATACAGCACCGCCACCTACTGACCGCTCGACTCGCGAGCGAGGAGCGGTCCCTCCGCGGTTGCTCTTAGTTTCACCGTGGGTGGCCGCACAACACCCACGGCTACTAAAGCCCCCTCGCCACGACAAGGCGGCAACCGTCGAGGGGGAGGTTAGGTTAGGTTAGGTTAGGTTTTTTTTTTTTTTTTTTTTTTTTTTTTTTTTTTTTTTTTTTTTTTTTTTTTTTTTTTTTTTTTTTTTTTTTTTTTTTTTTTTTTTTTTTTTTTGGTAACGCGGGGGAATGCATTTACGCACTTCACCACTCTGCTGTCAGGGGACAACAGAGCGGCTTCGTGTGGGACTCCCAGCCCGAAGGCTGGACTACCCACTAAACCCCCGCGGTGATCCTCCTCTCCTCTACCGGGTCGCGGGGTAGGCCAAAGGTTAAATCACCGCGACCCGGCAAGAGGTCGCCCCTCCACGTGAGGGGCTCGACTGGTGGGGGAGCCAGAGTGGCTCCCCAGCGGCGCCCCCTGCCCCATCGCTACGACGGGGCAAGGAAACGCCGCGTCTCCTCGGGGGGGCCATATAGGCCCCCATACGCTCCAATGCGCCGCCCCCCCCCATCCCATTGCTAAAACAATGGGACTAGAGGGGGCGGCGCATCGCTGCGAGGCCCGTCGCGTCGCTCACCAGCGCCTCTCTGATGAAGCAGAGAAGGTGGAGAGCGAGCGCGCGGGCCCTCTCTGTGCTGGAAGGCACCCCCGGATCACGCAGGGGCGCCTTCCGGCCCGCCGTGTTAGAGGCGGAGAGTCCCCTGACCCCCCGCCCACGGCACTGATCCGACTGGTACGAGGCGCCCGGAGGCGCCCCCCCCAGCCGGACCTCCTCCTCTTGGTCGCTTGGGTCCCACTCCACGGTGTGAAGCAGGGCCCAAGCGACTAAACGGTCGCAGGGGACAGGGAGAGAGGCGCACCGCAATACCAGCACTCCTCTTCCCCTGCGACCCCACCGCGTCCGCCATCAACCGGTGGCGGCCCCGGTAAGGCCGCGGCAGGCAGGGAGAGCGGCGCACCGTAATACCGGCACTCCTCTCCCGCCGCGGCCTCCTCCCTTCGGCTGCGATGCCGCCCATACGGCATCGCAGCCCGCCTCAGTGGCGGTGCTGCCCATACAGCACCGCCACCTACTGACCGCTCGACTCGCAAGCGAGGAGCGGTCCCTCCGCGGTTGCTCTTGGTTTCACCGTGGGTGTGTTCCCGCCCGTAGGCCCCCACGGCTACTTAGCCCCCTCGCCACGACAAGGCGGCAACCGTCGAGGGGGAGGTTAGGTTTTTTTTTTTTTTTTTTTGGTTACGCGGGGGAATGCATTTACGCACTTCGGCGCCCTGCTGTCGGGGGACAACAAGGCGCCTTTGTGTGGGACTCCCAGCCCGAAGGCTGGACTACCCACTAAACCCCCGCGGTGTTCCTCCTCTACTCTACCGGGCCACAGGATAGGCCATAGGTTAAGTCACTGTGGCCCGGCGAGAGGGTGTCCCTGAGGGACTCTCGTAGTGGGGGGGCCAGACGGGGGCCCCCCGTGCTTTAAAAAGCATCCACTTACCCGCGCCTCACCCTACGGGGCTCCTCTGCATTCAGAAAAGGCCGTGGGCGAGTGCGCGGGCACTCTATGTTTTGCCGGAAGGCACCCCGGAACACTTGGGGGTGCCTTCCGGCTCGCCGTGATAGTGGGCAGCGGGTCCCCCGACCCTCCGCCCACGGCCGCTCTAGTCGGGGGCGCGCGCGTACTCGGCGCGGCGTCGCCCCCTATATGGACGGCGGGGCGGGAGCGTGAGTCCAACACGCTCCCGCTCTCGCAGCTCCTCTCGTTTGGCCGCCATCACCTCGCTAGCAAACGTGGCGACGGCGGCCCAACTCTCTTGGCTGCCGGCCATTTGCGGGATAATGGCCGGCAGCGACAGGTCGGCCCCCACAACGGCCATGAGGGAGGTCCGCTGCGCGCTCCAGGCGGAGCACAAAGCTAGCGTGTGCTCCGCCGTATCCTCCTCGTTGGACGCGCAGTACCGGCACTCGGGGCCCGACTCCATCCCTACCACCTCCCACAGGTACTTGGCAAAGCAGCCGTGACCTGTGAGGAGTTGGGTCAGGTGATAGGTTGACGCCCCGTGCGCCCGCTCCACCCATGGCCGCAGGACCGGCCGGACCGCCTCCACGAGTCTCCGACTCGCGGAGGGGTCCTCCAACCTTAGGGCCCACCTTCGGAAGAGATCGTCGCGAGCCTCCTGCCTCCAACGTACGATCTCTGCCGGGGTGGGCCACCCTCCACTGTTCCGCATCAGGGCACCCCGCTCGTATACCTCCCTGAGGACTCCCGCCTCGAGGTCCCAGGGGAGACTCGCCGCTAACAAACACGCCGCCTCGTAGGAGACGGTGTGGTACGCTCTTGCAGCCCTCTGCGCTATCACCCGTTGCGGGCGTCGCAACAGGGCGATGTTGTTGGCGCAGAGGGCCTCCGACCAGATGGGCGCTCCGTAGAGAGCTTTGGAGCGCACCACACCATCGTAGAGGCGGCGACAAGCGCTCCCCGGACCACCGCTATTAGGCAGCAGCCTCGCGAGCCTCCCGGCATACGACACCAGCTTTGGGGTCAGCTGCCGGAAGTGCTCGCGGAAACTCCACCGACTGTCGAGGACCAGTCCCAGGTACGGGGAGGTTAGGTTAGGTTAGGTTTTTTTTTTTTTTTTTTTTTTTGGTAACGCGGGGGAATGCATTTACGCACTTCACCACTCTGCTGTCAGGGGACAACAGAGCGGCTTCGTGTGGGACTCCCAGCCCGAGGGCTGGACTACCCACTAAACCCCCGCGGTGATCCTCCTCTCCTCTACCGGGTCGCGGGGTAGGCCATAGGTTAAATCACCGCGACCCGGCAAGAGGTCGCCCCTCCACTAGAGGGGCTCGACTGGTGGGGGAGCCAAAGTGGCTCCCCAGCGGCGCCCCCTGCCCCATCGCTACGACGGGGCAAGGAAACGCCGCGTCTCCTCGGGGGGGCCATATAGGCCCCCATTCGCTCCAATGCGCCGCCCCCCCCCATCCCATTGCTAAAACAATGGGACTAGAGGGGGCGGCGCATCGCTGCGAGGCCCGTCGCGTCGCTCACCAGCACCTCTCTGAGAACAGAGAAGGTGGAGAGCGAGCGCGCGGGCCCTCTCTGTGCTGGAAGGCACCCCCGGATCACGCAGGGGCGCCTTCCGGCCCGCCGTGTTAGAGGCGGCGGGTCCCCTGACCCTCCGCCCACGGCCCTGGTCCGACTGGTACGAGGCGCACAAGGCGCCCCCCCCAGCCGGACCTCCTCCTCTTGGTCGCCCGGGTCCCGCTCCACAGTGTGAAACAGGGCCCAGGCGACTAGACGGTCGCAGGGGATAGGGAGAGAGGCGCACCGCTATACCAACAATCCTCTTCCCCTGCGACCCCACCGCGTCCGCCATCAGCCGGTGGCGGCCCCGGTAAGGCCGCGGCAGGCAGGGAGAGCGGCGCACCGTAATACCGGCATTCCTCTCCCGCCGCGGCCTCCTCCCTTCGGCTGCGATGCCGCCCATACGACATCGCAGCCCGCCTCAGTGGCGGTGCTGCCCATACAGCACCGCCACCTACTGACCGCTCAACTCGCAAGCGAGGAGCGGTCCCTCCGCGGTTGCTCTTGGTTTCACCGTGGGTGTGTTCCCGCCCGTAGGCCCCCACGGCTACTTAGCCCCCTCGCCACGACAAGGCGGCAACCGTCGAGGGGGAGGTTAGGTTAGGTTAGGTTAGGTTAGGTTAGGTTAGGTTAGGTTAGGTTAGGTTAGGTTAGGTTAGGTTAGGTTAGGTTAGGTTGGGGTGCGATGCCAGATAACCTTCACGTGTACCTCTCCGCTTTCCGTTCCATCTGATTCCATGAACCAGATGGAGGGGCAAGTGGTGGGGTCGGTGCACCCTGAGCGTTAGTCAGTAACTTCTTCTTGTCGGATCTTACTGGCTAACGGCGAATAATCTGGCGGGAGGGGTCGCGTGGGCCCTGTTTCACTTTGTGGAGCGGGACCCAGGCGACCAACCGATTGAAGGACCGACTGGGGGGGGGCGCCGCTGCGCGAAAGCGCGCGCGCCTCGTACCAGTCGGACCAGAGTGGCCGTGGGCGGAGGGTCGGGGGACCCTCTGCCTCCATCACGGCGGGAGGGGTCGCGTGGGCCCTGTTTCACTTTGTGGAGCGGGACCCAGGCGACCAACCGAATGAAGGACCGACTGGGGGGGGCGCCGCTGCGCGGAAGCGCGCGCGCCTCGTACCAGTCGGACCAGAGTGGCCGCCGGGACGCGGAGGGTCGGGGGACCCTCTGCCTCCATCACGGCGGGCCGGAAGGCGCCCTTGCGTGTTCCGAGGGTGCCTTCTGGCACGGAGGGGGCCCGCGCGGTCGCTCACCGCCTTCTCTGCTTTCAGAGAAGTGCTGGTGGGCGACGTGACGGGCCTCGCGTGTGGGGCGTGTGGGGGCCAACAGTTGACATTGGCCCCCATGCGCCCCAACTAGGAGGTGCGCCGCCCTCCTCTAATCCCATTGGACCACACAACAATGGGATGGAGGGGGCGGCGCGTTGGGGCGTGTGGTGGCCAAGGGGTTCGCACTTGGCCACTATGCGCTCCAACGAAGAGATGCGGCGTTCCCTCGCCCCGTCGTTCGGTCCGATGCGATGGGGCAGGGGCGCCGCCGAAGGAGTGCCCGAAAGGGCGCCCGCAGACGGGGTCGCGGAAGTGTGCGTAAGCGTCCCCGTGGCCCCGTCCTTTGCGGTGCGGAGGAACACCCCAGGAGTTTTAGTCGGTATACCGCCCTTTTCAGGGCGGGGAGTCCGACATAACCACTGTGCTCCCCCGAGCCGGTGGTACCCGTAATTGGGGTTTCTCCTGGGTGAAAAAAAAAAAAAAAAAAAAAAAAAAAAAGGTTAGGTTAGGTTAGGTTTTTTTTTTTTTTTTGGTAACGCGGGGGAATGCATTTACGCACTTCACCACTCTGCTGTCAGGGGACAACAGAGCGGCTTCGTGTGGGACTCCCAGCCCGAGGGCTGGACTACCCACTAAACCCCCGCGGTGATCCTCCTCTCCTCTACCGGGTCGCGGGGTAGGCCAAAGGTTAAATCACCGCGACCCGGCAAGAGGTCGCCCCTCCACGTGAGGGGCTCGACTGGTGGGGGAGCCAGAGTGGCTCCCCAGCGGCGCCCCCTGCCCCATCGCTACGACGGGGCAAGGAAACGCCGCGTCTCCTCGGAAGGGGCCATATAGGCCCCCATTCGCTCCAATGCGCCGCCCCCCCCATGCCATTGCTAAAACAATGGGACTAGAGGGGGCGGCGCATCGCTGCGAGGCCCGTCGCGTCGCTCACCAGCACTTCTCTGAGAACAGAGAAGGTGGAGAGCGAGCGCGCGGGCCCTCTCTGTGCTGGAAGGCACCCCCGGATCACGCAGGGGCGCCTTCCGGCCCGCCGTGTTAGAGGCGGCGGGTCCCCTGACCCTCCGCCCACGGCCCTGGTTCGACTGGTACGAGGCGCACAAGGCGCCCCCCCCAGCCGGACCTCCTCCTCTTGGTCGCCCGGGTCCCGCTCCACAGTGTGAAACAGGGCCCAGGCGACTAGACGGTCGCAGAGGATAGGGAGAGAGGCGCACCGCTATACCAACACTCCTCCTCCCCTGCGACCCCACCGCGTCCGCCATCAACCGGTGGCGGCCCCGGTAAGGCCGCGGCAGGCAGGGAGAGCGGCGCACCGTAATACCGGCACTCCTCTCCCGCCGCGGCCTCCTCCCTTCGGCTGCGATGCCGCCCATACGGCATCGCAGCCCGCCTCAGTGGCGGTGCTGCCCATACAGCACCGCCACCTACTGACCGCTCGACTCGCAAGCGAGGAGCGGTCCCTCCTGGGTTGCTCTTGGTTTCACCGTGGGTGTGTTCCCGCCCGTAGGCCCCCACGGCTACTTAGCCCCCTCGCCACGACAAGGCGGCAACCGTCGAGGGGGAGGTTAGGTTAGGTTAGGTTAGGTTAGGTTAGGTTAGGTTAGGTTAGGTTAGGTTAGGTTAGGTTAGGTTAGGTTAGGTTAGGTTAGGTTAGGTTAGGTTAGGTTAGGTTAGGTTCCGTCAAGGTGGCACGGCCCGTAAAGACGGGTGAAATGAGAGTCATGGACATCGATGACTCGATCACCCCAATGGACGTGGCTGCCGCGGTCGCTGCTGCTGGCGGCTGCAGCGTCGAGCAAGTGAAGGTCGGCGTGATCCGAAGAAGTGGGCGCCAATTGGGCACAGTGTGGGTCCGTTGTCCCCTCACAGCTGCGAAGAAGGTGACAGCTGAGCCCCGACTTCGGATTGCGGACTGGTTGGCTGCCCGGGTGAGATATCTGCCGGAGAAGCCAGCCCGTTGCTATCGATGTCTTGAGACCGGCCACGTAAGGGACGGGTGCAGGAGCACAATTGACCGAAGCAACGCCTGCTTTCACTGTGGGCAAACAGGTCACAAAGCGGCAACGTGCTCTGCGCCACCTAATTGCCCAATCTGCTCCGACCGTGGTTTGCGCGCCGATCACGAGATGAGACAGAAGTGCGCCGTCCCTGAGAAGGTAAATAAGAAGAGGGGAAAGCAGGCCCCTCCCGTTTCCAAGACCGCAGAGGGAGCCTCGCCATCGTCGAGTCAGCCGGGCCCTAGCTCGCAGCAGGAGGGGACAAAGCCTAGCGTTCAACGCCCAGCTTAAGATCCTCCAGGGCAACCTTAACCACTGCCGCAGGGCGCAGGACCTGCTATTGCAGACCCTCGCGGAGCATAAGGTTGCCCTGGCCGTTGTCGCGGAGCCCTATAGAGTAGCTGCTCATCCCCGCTGGTTCGGCGATGACAACAACTCGGTGGCTGTGTACTGGGGAGGAGGAGAAGGAGCTCCACCATGTTCCCAGTTGGAGAGGGGGACAGGGTTCGTGGCTGTGCTGTGGGGCTCGGTAGCAATCGTTGGCTGCTACATCTCTCCTAACGTCAGCCTGGCGGCTTTTGAAGTCTATATGGACCAGCTCGCAGCATGTGTCCGGCGCTGCCAGCCTCATCCGGTTCTGGTGCTGGGGGATTTTAACGCCCACGCACGCGCATGGGGTGGGCCCCGGGACGAGCCCAGGGGGGAGGCCGTCCTAGATTGGGCGGCGTGCCTAAACCTTGGGCTCCTGAACCAGGGGTCGGCCAGCACCTGCGTGCGCTGGCAGGGCGAGTCCATAGTGGACTTATCATGGGCATCCCCAACGGCGAGCGCCCTAGTCTCGGGCTGGCGCGTTGCCGAGGAGCTGCTGACCCTGTCGGACCACAACTACATCCTTATGGATGTAGCGGTGCGCTCCAGCAACGGAGCTCAGAGCCGAGACATCGCACGGCCTAGACGCTGGGCACTGAAGAAACTCAACCGGGACCTGCTCGTGGCCGCCGCGAATACTGCAGCATGGGTGGAATCACCGACCACTGCCGACGCGGAGGCGGAGACAGCATGGTTCCGGGAACGGATGATTCAGGTGTGCGATGCTGCGATGCCTCGAACACGGCCGACCGAGCGCACCGCTACCTACTGGTGGTCCGACAGCCTGGCAAGACAGCGGGCGTCGTGCATGAGGGCCAGAAGAGCGTTTTTGCGAAGTCGTAGGCGACGTCGTGCTTCCTCCGAGGAGAGGACGGCGGCCTACGCCGTATATCGTGAGGCGACCATCAGTTTCCAAGCGGCTGTTGCAGACGCGAAGGAGAAGGCGCACCTTGAGCTCCTCGAGAGTCTCAACGGGGACCCATGGGGGCGTCCATACAAAATGGTTATGGACAAGCTCAGACCGTGGGTTCCTCCGTTGACCGAGACGCTTGATCCGGGCCTCGTGGTGAACGTGGTTGACACACTATTCCCACGAATTACCGACAACCCGCCAAGCGCTCCATACTCGGCGTCGATGCTGCCGCCCTCGGAGGGAAATGTGGAGGTTGGAAAGGAGGAGCTGGGGCGAGCCGTGAGGCGCCTAGCAGTGCGGAACACCGCCCCAGGCCCCGACGGAATCCCAGGTCGCGCCTGGGTACTCGCGCTTGGTGCCCTCGGTGAGCGTTTCCGGCTCCACCTAACCAACTGCCTCAGGTCTGGGCGCTTCCCGTCGGAGTGGAAACGGGCGCGACTGGTCCTGCTGAAGAAAGAGGGCAGACCGGTGGACTCTCCGTCGGCGTACCGGCCGATCTGCTTGCTGGACGAGGCCGGAAAGCTCTTCGAGCGAGTGATAGCGGAGCGCATAAACCTCCACCTGTGGAGCGTCGGTCCGGACTTATCGGACAGCCAATTTGGTTTCCGACACGGGCGCTCCACAGTGGATGCCATCCTACGCGTCCGCTCCGTCGCGCAAGAAGCGGTATCCCAGGGCAGGGTGGTGCTAGCGATTAGCCTTGATATCGTGAACGCATTTAACTCCCTGCCCTGGAGGGCTATCAGAGAGGCACTCGACTACCACGGTCTGCCCGAGCATCTGCGGAGCATCGTCGGCGATTACTTCCGAGACCGTGGCATTGAATACACTGGTCGGGGCAGGGCTTCGCACAGCCGGGAGATGTACTGCGGGGTTCCGCAGGGGTCGGTTCTGGGGCCACTCCTGTGGAACCTCGCGTACGACGTGGTGCTCCGGATCGCTCTCCCCGTCGGTGTCCGGGTGGTATGTTACGCCGACGACACCCTTGTTCTGGCCGAGGGAGACAATTTCGACCGAACGACCCGTGTCGCCGAATGCGGAGTTGCGTGTGTGGTCCGCAGAATCCGGGCCCTCGGATTACAAATCGCACCGCAGAAGACCGAAGCCCTCTGGTTTCACGACCTCCCCAAGGGCTCGGAGCCGCCAAGCTCTGTCGTTCGCGTCGGGGATGCCGTTGTCCAGGTGGGGAGATACTTGAAGTATCTCGGCGTTGTCTTGGACGGTCGCTGGGAGTTCGTCGAGCACTTCGACCGTCTGGTCCCCCGGATCGAGAGGGTAGCGGGTGCTCTGCACCGAATCCTGCCCAATCTAGGGGGGCCGCGGGAGAGTGTTCGGCGGCTCTACACGGGGGTCGTGCGGTCCATGGCCCTATATGGAGCGCCAATCTGGGCGGATGAGCTGGCCGGCAACCGTGCATGCAAAGCCAAACTGCTTAGCGTGCAGCGCCGGCTAGCCATAAGGGTGGCGCGCGGGTACCGCACGATCTCCCATGAGGCGGCAGGTCTTTTAGCCAGATATCCCCCCCTGGACATTTTGGCGTCGATGGACAAGACCGTATATTGTGAGCTTCGTCACCAGCGGGATAGCGGAGCGGATCTGCCCCCCAGGGCTGTTACTCTGTTGCGCCAAGCAGCCCATGACGACGCGCTCGAAAAATGGAGGGCGCGACTGCAGGAGCCGGCAAGCCAAAGGCAGCGAGTCGTAGGTGCAATTCTGCCCGTTTTCCGAGAGTGGATGAGCCGAGGGGAAGGCCAAATAGGCTACCGGCTGACGCAGGTGCTCACCGGGCACGGGTGCTTCGGGGAGTACCTGCACCGAATCGGCAAAGAGCAATCGGCGGCATGCCACCATTGCAACGCCAGCAGCGACGACGCGCAGCACACTCTGGAGATCTGCCCTGCGTGGCAATCGCAGCGGCAAGACCTCGTCGCTGCGATCGGGGGAGATCTCAGATTGCCCTCCGTGGTGGCAGCAATGGTGCAGGGCAAGCCTCAATGGGATGCGATGGCTGCCTTTTGTGAGTCAGTGATGACCCTCAAAGAGGAAGCTGAAAGAGAGAGGGAGAAGGCCGACCCCGCAAGGAGGCGGAGGCGCAGAGGCGGCGCAAATCAGCCCCGCCCTGGCCAAAATGCCCTGTAGTCATGGGCTTAGAATAAGACTACGGTATCCCCTGCCTGTCGTAAGAGCCGACTAAAAGGGGGACCAGCCCTGTAGTCCCGGGCTTAGAATAGGGCCACGGTACCTCCTGCCTGTCGTAAGAGGCGACTAAAAGGAGACTCCGGGGTCGTGGGTGGTTAGAGTGGGGGCTCGAGCCACCGTTCCAAGCGACCCCGTGGAGGCGGCGGTGTGTGGTGGCCGCACACTGCCGTTTGGTGAGGCTGTCCCGGCATAGCCGGTTACGAAGACGGGTGCGTAAGGCACTGTGCGCGAGGGCTCCGGTGTGTTCATTGAGATCCCGGAGCCCTCCTCCACACGCACGGAGAGGGCCACCGGGGGGGTTTTAGTTGGTAAGAATCCAACATAACCCGGCTTTCCCCCCAGGAAGTCGGGTATCTTTTGAAGATTTCCCCCCCGTCAACAAAAAAAAAAAAAAAAAAAAACAAAAAAAAAAAAAAAAAAGGTTAGGTTAGGTTAGGTTAGGTTAGGTTAGGTTAGGTTAGGTTAGGTTAGGTTAGGTTAGGTTAGGTTAGGTTAGGTTAGGTTAGGTTAGGTTAGGTTAGGTTAGGTTAGGTTAGGTTAGGTTAGGTTAGGTTAGGTTAGGTTAGGTTAGGTTAGGTTAGGTTAGGTTAGGTTAGGTTAGGTTAGGTTAGGTTAGGTTAGGTTAGGTTTTTTTTTTTTTTTTAACAAGGTACTGCCACCGTTTATATCGTTGGTTAGGTTAGGTTAGGTTAGGTTAGGTTAGGTTAGGTTAGGTTAGGTTAGGTTAGGTTAGGTTAGGTTAGGTTAGGTTAGGTTAGGTTAGGTTAGGTTAGGTTAGGTTAGGTTAGGTTAGGTTAGGTTAGGTTAGGTTAGGTTAGGTTAGGTTAGGTTAGGTTAGGTTAGGTTAGGTTAGGTTAGGTTAGGTTTTTTTTTTTTTTTTTTTTTTTTTATATACTTCTACCTCCAACATGATCGGAGTCTATTTTAGGCTAGCACATTCATTCCAGTTCAGTCTTTCATGCCTCTCGTACTTTCATTCTTCATACCGGGTCTTTCTTGCATACTTCATCATTCAATCTAATGGGTGGGACTCCCATTTTTCTGTCCCTAGTCTATCTATCTATCCACTTTCTCTTTGTCTTCTTTTATGTTCTTAGGGGGTAACAATACACGGGTTCTTTATTTATAACTTTCCAACAATAACATTTCAAAGGCTAACGGTGTGCAAATATTTACAGGTATACTTACTCTAAACATTTTTCTACATTTTATCGTTTTACTTCTTACACTAAACTTATCTATTTCTTATGTTATACCTTGTTCATAAGGTTTACAGCAATTTCTTAATCTAGTTCCTATCTGCTACTGCGTTTCACATTTATTTAATACTCTATTACATTATTATGTTAATCCCTAATATATTCACTATATTGTGATAACATAATATTCAAGTCTTATTTCTCTTTATTACATTGACAGCAATATTTTCGCAATACTTTAAGAACTTATCCAAGCCCTTGCCCCTCATGACTTCATTTAGATTTTCTCGCGAAATTTGCATATCCAGTGCCTGTTCAATTTCAAATCGCTGTCTGGCGTACTCTGGGCAGTCAAAGAGCAGGTGAGGCACCGTTTCGGCACAATCCGGGTCACAGATGCACGATGGGTTCTCTTTACACTTGAAGCGATTCAAGTATTCCGAAAACCCACCGTGCCCCGTCATAATTTGCGTTCTGACACCTGTTGCCTCAAATTTCCTAACTATCCTGTACGCCGCCACCGCGTCCGGGAAGAAAAGCTTCGTTACCGAAGCGGTCTCACCCAGAGTGTATCTCCGGTTCCATTCGTCAAGCGTCGCAATACGGATGCTACGCTTGACGAACGAGACCGGACACAGGTCATAATCCGGCCTCCGCTTCGACTTCGTGGCGGCTTCCTTTGCCAGAAAGTCGGCTCTCTCGTTCCCCGTCAGTCCTGCGTGAGCTTTAATCCAGAACAAAGACACAGCTTTGTTCCGGAGAGATGCAGTTTTTAAATTATCTCGGGCTTCCACTGCTAGGGGATGGAGACAGCCGTAATTCTGGACGGTTTGGAGAGCCGCCATCGAGTCGCTGCAGATGCCGAACGATGTGGCTCTGTGCTTCAAGATTTCCCTGGTAGCCACACATATCGCCAGAAGCTCGGCCTGGTAGACCGTACAGTAATCTGAAAGAGCAAGCTTGAGGGTCTTCGTCTCGGTCTCACCACTCCAAAAGGATAGCGCGGCCCCGACTCGACCCCCAATCTTGCTCCCATCTGTAAATACACGAACCTCAAATTCGCTATTGGCATCTAAATGCTCCTGGTCCACCAGGCTGATGAGCTCCAGGCTGACATGCTCCGCGGGATGTGGCGCTTCAATTGCTGGAGCCACCCGCTCGACGTCCCCACCTCCCAGCATTGGCTGGGGCACCCCCTTCTTGGCCTCATATAATGAGGCCGCCTCTCGGACTCGGAGGTCAAGAGGGAGAATCCCAGCCAATACTAGTGCTGAGCTCAGCGACACCGTGCGGTAGGCTCTGCACAGTTTCTGCGCAATGCCGCGCTGGACTGCCCCCAGCTGCTTGATCACTCCCAGTTTTGAAGCCGCCGGTGCCCACACGCTGGCAGCGTACAGGATTATAGGCTCTACAGTTGCCATGTAAATTGTCCTAATGACCTCTGGGTGCAAGCCCCATCCGGTCCTAGCCACTCTGGACAGCTGCTTGTATATTCCTATTGCCTTTCTGCAAACATCCGAGACATGCGAATTGAATGTTAGTTTGTCGTCGATGGTGACACCCAATATCTTGATTTCCTTTGACATCGCAATGTCGGTCCCGCCCATGCTCAGGTGCGGGGTGTCGTGCTTCAGCTTTCTGGTTAAGACCATTGCTTTGGTCTTTTGCGGAGCAAAATTTAACTTATTTGCGACACCCCACACCCGAACGCGTTCGAGAGCGGCATTGGCACGTCTCTGGACATCCAAGGCTGTATCACCATCGAAGACAAGCACCACGTCGTCCGCAAATGCCTGACAATAAACCTCATCTTCCTCCATGGTTTTTAGCAGTGGGTCCAGCAAAAGATTCCAGAGGACAGGTCCAGCAATGGAGCCTTGCACGCAGCCCTTCTCTGATGCCCTTTCGTGTTCCTCTCCGGAGTATCTGACCCCAACCTTGCGGTTCTGGAGATAACTGTCCATGACCCTCCTCACGTTGATCGGACATCCTTCCTCAGCCAGCCGGACTCTTATAGCAGGCCACCAGGCGCTATCAAAGGCCCCCTCTATGTCCAAGGATACTAGTGTTATGATTTTCTTCTGCGCCAGTTTACTGCGAATATGTTGCACCAGGACATAGAGGGAGTCCTCAGCGCTCCTTTGTGGCATGAATCCGTACTGGCGAGTACTCATCCTCGGTATCAGATGGAACTTGAGGCGGGCCACCAGCATCTTCTCCAGTATTTTGCCCATTACTGATAATAGGCCAATTGGCCTGTAGGCTTTAGGGGTGGTGTAGTCCTCTTTCCCTGCTTTCTTCAGTACTACTACTGTTGCTTCCTTCCAGATCGCAGGGAAATGATGGTAAGCCAAGCATTTGTTTGTTAAGGCCAGGAAAAAGTCTGGGTCACCCCCAATGACATGCCGGCATATGTCGGCCGTTAAGCCGTCCGCCCCTGGAGCCTTCTTGGGGTTAAAGGATACACAAGCTCTATCCAGCTCGACCCTCGTGAAAGGTGGATCGCATGGGTCACCTTGCTCGTCCTCGTTTACTTTCTCTGCTTGGAGTCTGATGTGACGGTGGTGGGCATTATCTTGGTCTATGCGGTCTTTCGGATAGAAAGTTTCGGCTAACAGCCTCACAGAGCTTTTTGCATCCAATACTTCCCCGTTCCTTTCCAGCGTTAGGTTAGGTTAGGTTAGGTTAGGTTAGGTTAGGTTAGGTTAGGTTAGGTTAGGTTAGGTTAGGTTAGGTTAGGTTAGGTTAGGTTAGGTTAGGTTAGGTTAGGTTAGGTTAGGTTAGGTTAGGTTAGGTTAGGTTAGGTTAGGTTAGGTTAGGTTAGGTTAGGTTAGGTTAGGTTAGGTTAGGTTAGGTTAGGTTAGGTTAGGTTAGGTTAGGTTAGGTTAGGTTAGGTTAGGTTAGGTTAGGTTAGGTTAGGTTAGGTTAGGTTAGGTTAGGTTAGGTTAGGTTAGGTTAGGTTAGGTTAGGTTAGGTTAGGTTAGGTTAGGTTAGGTTAGGTTAGGTTAGGTTAGGTTCGCTTCCGGGAGAGGATGGTGCACATTTGTGATGCCGCTATGCCCCGAGCACGGCCGGCCGAGCGCACCGCCACCTACTGGTGGTCGGGCAGTCTGGCAGAACTGCGGGCAACGTGCATGGCAGCCAGAAGAGCCTACCTGCGAAGCCGGAGGCGGCGGCAAGCTTCCTCTGAAGAGAGGATAGCAGCGTACGATGCGTATCGGGTGGCCACCACGACTTTCCAAGCGGCTGTCGCAGACGCGAAGGAAAAGGCGCACCGCGAGCTGGTCGACAGCCTCAACGAGGACCCATGGGGGCGTCCATACAAAATGGTACTGGACAGGCTCAGACCGTGGGTCCCACCGTTGACCGAGACGCTGGAGCCTGACCTCGTGGTGAATGTGGTGGACACCCTGTTCCCTCGAAATGCCGACAGCCCACTGGGCCTTCCGTGCACGGAGTCGATGCCGCCCCCCTGGCCGGAGAACTTGGACGTGGGAAAGGAGGAACTAGAGCGAGCCGTTAGACGCCTGGCAGTGCGGAACACCGCCCCAGGCCCCGACGGCATACCAGGTCGCGCCTGGGTGCTCGCGCTGGGCGTCCTCGGTGAGCGGTTCCAGGACCACCTCAGCAACTGCTTGAAATCGGGGTGCTTCCCGTCGACATGGAAGAGGGCGCGGCTGGTTCTACTCAGAAAAGAGGGCAGACCGGCGGACTCGCCATCGGCATACCGGCCCATCTGCCTGCTCGACGAGGCGGGCAAGTTGTTCGAGCGAGTGGTGGCGGAGCGCATAAACCTCCACCTGTGGAGCGTCGGTCCGGACCTATCGGACTGCCAGTTTGGCTTCCGACACGGGCGCTCCACAGTGGATGCAATCCTCCGTGTCCGCTCCATCGCGCAGGAGGCGGTGTCCCAGGGCAGGGTAGTGCTTGCGGTTAGCTTGGACATCGTGAACGCATTTAACTCCCTGCCCTGGAAAGCGATCAGAGAGGCTCTTATCCACCACGGCTTGCCTGTCTACCTGCGGAGCGTCGTCGACGACTATTTCCGAGACCGCAGCATAGAGTACACTGGCCGTGACAGGGCTTCGCACAGCCGGGACATGTACTGCGGGGTCCCGCAGGGGTCGGTCCTGGGGCCACTCCTGTGGAACCTCGCGTACGATGTGGTACTGCGAATCGCTCTCCCCGTCGGTGTACAGCTGATTTGCTACGCCGACGACACGCTGGTCCTGGCCGAGGGAGATGACTTCAGCCGAACATCTCGCGTCGCTGAGTGTGGTGTCGCGTGCGTGATCCGTAGAATCCGAGCACTAGGGTTACAGGTTGCCCCGCACAAGACCGAGGCCTTATGGTTTCATGACCTGCCTAGGGGCTCGGAACCACCTAGCTCTGCGATTCGCGTCGGAGACGCCATGGTCCAGGTGGGGAAATATATGAAATACCTCGGCATCACTCTAGATGGTCGTTGGGAGTTTGTGGAGCACTTCGACCGTCTGGTCCCCCGGATCGAGAGGGTAGCGGGTGCCCTTCACCGTATTCTGCCCAATCTTGGGGGGCCGCGGGAGAGTGTTCGGCGGCTCTACTCGGGGGTCGTGCGGTCCATGGCCCTATATGGAGCGCCAATCTGGGCGGATGAGCTGGCCGGCAATCGCATATGCAAGGCAAAACTGCTAAGCGTGCAGCGCCGGCTAGCCATAAGGGTGGCGCGCGGGTACCGCACGATCTCCCACGAAGCGGCAGGTCTACTAGCGAGACTTCCCCCTCTGGATATCCTGGCGTCAATGGACGCGAAAGTGTACAAGGAGCTTCACCACATGCGTGACGACGGACAGGACCTGCCCCCCAGAGCGGTGGCTCTGATGCGCCAAGCGGCGCACGTCGACGCGCTCGAAGAGTGGCGGGTCCGACTGCAAGAGCCGGCTAGTCAACGCCAGAGAGTCGTGGGGGCGGTCCTGCCCGTCTTCCATGAGTGGATGAGTCGCGCAGACGGCCAAATCAATTTTCGGCTGACGCAGGTGCTCACCGGACACGGGTGCTTCGGTGAGTACCTGCACAGGATTGGTAAGGAGAGCTCCGCAGCATGTCACCACTGCACCTCCACCAACGACGACGCCCAACACACCTTAGAGGTCTGCCCCGCGTGGCAGTCGCAGCGTCAAGACCTGGTTGCTGCGATCGGACCAGACCTCCGGCTGCCCTCTGTGGTGGCGGCCATGGTGCAAGGAAAGCATCAATGGGACGCGGTGGCCGCTTACTGCGAGTCAGTAATGACGAAAAAGGAAGAGGCCGAGAGAGAAAGAGAGAGGGCCGACCCCGCAAGGAGGCGGAGGCGCAGAGGCGGCGCTACCCAGCCCCGTCCTGGCCCTAACGCCCTGTAGTCATGGGCTTAGAATAAGACTACGGTATCCCCTGCCTGTCGTAGGAGCCGACTAAAAGGGGGACCAGCCCTGTAGTCCCGGGCTTAGAATAGGGCTACGGTATCTCCTGCCTGTCGTAAGAGGCGACTAAAAGGAGACTCCGGGGTCGTGGGTGGTGAGAGTGGGGGCTCGAGCCACCGTTCCAAGCGACCCCGTGGAGGCGGCGGTGTGTGGTGGCCGCACACTGCCGTTCGGTGAGGCTGTCCCGGCATAGCCGGTTACGAGGACGGGTGCGTAAAGCACTGTGCGCGAGGGCTCCGGTGTGTTCATTGAGATCCCGGAGCCCTCCTCCACACGCACTGAGAGGGCCACCGGGGGGGTTTTAGTTGGTAAAAATCCAACATAACCCGGCTTTCCCCCCAGGAAGTCGGGTATCTTTCTGAAGATTTCCCCCCCGTCAACAAAAAAAAAAAAAAAAAAAAAAAAGGTTAGGTTAGGTTAGGTTAGGTTAGGTTTTTTTTTTTTTTTTTGGTAACGCGGGGGAATGCATTTACGCACTTCACCACTCTGCTGTCAGGGGACAACAGAGCGGCTTCGTGTGGGACTCCCAGCCCGAGGGCTGGACTACCCACTAAACCCCCGCGGTGATCCTCCTCTCCTCTACCGGGTCGCGGGGTAGGCCATAGGTTAAATCACCGCGACCCGGCAAGAGGTCGCCCCTCCACTAGAGGGGCTCGACTGGTGGGGGAGCCAAAGTGGCTCCCCAGCGGCGCCCCCTGCCCCATCGCTACGACGGGGCAAGGAAACGCCGCGTCTCCTCGGGGGGGCCATATAGGCCCCCATTCGCTCCAATGCGCCGCCCCCCCCCATCCCATTGCTAAAACAATGGGACTAGAGGGGGCGGCGCATCGCTGCGAGGCCCGTCGCGTCGCTCACCAGCACCTCTCTGAGAACAGAGAAGGTGGAGAGCGAGCGCGCGGGCCCTCTCTGTGCTGGAAGGCACCCCCGGATCACGCAGGGGCGCCTTCCGGCCCGCCGTGTTAGAGGCGGCGGGTCCCCTGACCCTCCGCCCACGGCCCTGGTCCGACTGGTACGAGGCGCACAAGGCGCCCCCCCCAGCCGGACCTCCTCCTCTTGGTCGCCCGGGTCCCGCTCCACAGTGTGAAACAGGGCCCAGGCGACTAGACGGTCGCAGGGGATAGGGAGAGAGGCGCACCGCTATACCAACAATCCTCTTCCCCTGCGACCCCACCGCGTCCGCCATCAGCCGGTGGCGGCCCCGGTAAGGCCGCGGCAGGCAGGGAGAGCGGCGCACCGTAATACCGGCACTCCTCTCCCGCCGCGGCCTCCTCCCTTCGGCTGCGATGCCGCCCATACGACATCGCAGCCCGCCTCAGTGGCGGTGCTGCCCATACAGCACCGCCACCTACTGACCGCTCAACTCGCAAGCGAGGAGCGGTCCCTCCGCGGTTGCTCTTGGTTTCACCGTGGGTGTGTTCCCGCCCGTAGGCCCCCACGGCTACTTAGCCCCCTCGCCACGACAAGGCGGCAACCGTCGAGGGGGAGGTTAGGTTAGGTTTTTTTTTTTTTTTTTTTTTTTTTTTTTTTTTGGTTACGCGGGGGAATGCATTTACGCACTTCGGCGCCCTGTTGCCGGGGGACAACAAGGCGCCTTTGTGTGGGACTCCCAGCCCGGAGGCTGGACTACCCACTAAACCCCCGCGGTGTTCCTCCTCTACTCTACCGGGTCACGGGATATGCCAGAGGTTAAGTCACCGTGACCCGGCGAGAGGGCGTCCCATAGGACTCTCCTTGTGAGGGGGGGCCGCACGGACCCCCCCTGCGCTATGAAAGCGTCGACTTGCCCGCACGCCCGCCCCCCGGGGCTCCTCTGTATTCAGAGGAGGCCGTGGGCGGGCGCGCGGGCACCCTATGTTTTGCCGGAAGGCACCCCGGAACACGCGAAGGCGCCTTCCGGCTCGCCGTGATGGTGGGCGGGGGGTCCCCCGACCCTCCGCCCACGGCCGCTCTAGTCGGGGGCGCGCGCATATCCCGCGCGGCGCCGCCCCCTATTTGGACGGCGGGGCGGGAGCGTGAGCCCTGCCCGCTCCCGTTCCCGCAGCTCCTCTCGTTTGGCCGCCATCACCTCGCCAGCGAACGTGGCGACGGCGGCCCAACTCTCTTGGCTGCCGGCCATTTGCGGGATAATGGCCGGCAGCGACAGGTCGGCCCCCACAACGGCCATGAGGGAGGTCCGCTGCGCGCTCCAGGCGGAACACACAGCTAGCGTGTGCTCCGCCGTATCCTCCTCGTTGGACGCGCAGTACCGGCACTCGGGGCCCGACTCTATCCCTACCACCTCCCACAGGTACTTGGCAAAGCAGCCGTGACCTGTGAGGAGTTGGGTCAGGTGATAGGTCGACGCCCCGTGCGCCCGCTCCACCCATGGCCGCAGGACCGGCCGGACCGCCTCCACGAGTCGCCGACTCGCGGAGGGATCCTCCAATCTCAGGGCCCACCTGCGGAAGAGATCGTCGCGAGCCTCCTGCCTCCAACATACGATCTCTGCCGGGGTGGGCCACTCTCCACTGTTCCGCATCAGGGCACTCCGCCGGTATACCTCCCTGAGGACTCCCGCCTCGAGGTCCCAGGGGAGACTCGCCGCTAACAAACACGCCGCCTCGTAGGAGACGGTGTGGTACGCTCTTGCAGCCCTCTGCGCTATCACCCGCTGCGGGCGACGCAATAGGGCGATGTTGTTGGCGCAGAGGGCCTCCGACCAGATGGGCGCTCCGTAGAGAGCTTTGGAGCGCACCACACCGTCGTAGAGGCGGCGACAAGCGCTCCCCGGACCACCGCTGTTAGGCAGCAACTTCGCGAGCCTCCCGGCATACGACACCAGCTTTGGCGTCAGCTGCCGGAAGTGCTCGCGGAAACTCCACCGACTGTCGAGGACCAGTCCCAGGTACTTCATGGTACCCCCGACAGCGATGGAGGCGCCCCCAACGGTGATCTCGGAACCTCGAGGCGGCCTCATCCGAGGCCCATAAAAGAAGATGGCCTCGGACTTCTCGAGGGCGACCGTGAGCCCGAGTGCCCTGATGCGGCGCACGACCTGCGCTACTCCCGCCGTAGCCAGGACCTTGGCGTCCCGGAAAGTGGGTCCTCGCGCGGTGACCAGGGTGTCGTCGGCGTAACAGAGTACGCCGACTCCCCGAAGAGTGATACCGCGAAGGACCCAGTCGTACCCGATGTTCCACAGGAGTGGCCCGAGGACCGACCCCTGCGGAACACCGCAGGACATCTCCCTGCGGACCACTTCCGACCGGGACGAGTAACACACGGCCCGGTCTACGAAGTAGTCCGCAAGGACCCGCCTGAGGTACCACGGGACATCGTGGTACCTCAGGGCCTCCGCTATGGACTGCCAGGGGAGGGTGTTGAAAGCGTTGGAGATGTCCAACGAGACGGCCAACAACACCTCCCCCCGGCTTGTCACCTCCACGACGCTGTCTCTGAGACGGGAGATGGCGTCTAACGTCGATCTCCCGCGACGGAAGCCGAATTGGTCGCCGCTCAGATTGGGCCCCGCCCCCTCCAGGTGCCGGACGAGACGCGCAGCGAGCACTCGCTCGAAAAGCTTGCACGTCTCGTCCAACAAAACGATGGGGCGGTAGGCCGATGGCGACTCAATCGGCCGCCCGTGCTTCCGAAGCAGCACGAGCTTTCCCTCCTTCCACCGTCGCGGGATCCTTCCCGACGCCAGAGACTCCGTCATCAGAGACAGCGTCGCCTCCTCGAAAACCGGCATGACGGCGGCGATGACCCGCCCTGGGACGCCGTCCGGACCCGGGGCGCGGCTCTTAAGTTTCATCTTAAGAACCGCTACCCCTAACTCGGCTTCGGACACGGGCGGGACACCATCGTCCTCCACCGGCGCCGACAAAGCCGCCATCTGCGGCGGGACCCACTCCTCCTCCCGTGCAGGGAAGAGGGTGCGGACCACCAAGTCGGCGAAGGCCGGCTCGAGCGACCGGGTGAGTGGGGGCGCCCAAGGCTTCAGCTTTTCGCATACCACCTTATACGGACGCCCCCACGGGTCCAGGTCGAGGCTCTCCAGCCACTCGACCCAGGCCGCCTCCTTGGCGGCCCTGATCCCCGCACTGAGCGCGGCCCGGGCCGCTCGGTAAGCGACGAGATACTCCCCCTCCTGGACGAGGTCTCTGCCCCGACGCCTGCGGTAGCGGGTGTACGTCCGCTGGGCTGCGTGACATGCAGTACGCAGCCCCGCCAGGTGAGGTTGCCACCAGTACACCCGCCTCCGCGGCGGAGCAGGCCCTCTCCGCCGCATCGCGGCATCGCAGACGCGAGTCAGCGCCCCCGCAAGGCGCTCCGCCCTCGCGTCCACGTCCAGGATCTCGTCGCTTGACCCAGCGACCCATCGCTCTACGATGGCCGCCTCCCTGGCCGCGTCCCGGTCCAGGGTGGCGAGCCGCCACCGCGGGCCCTCCCCCGCCAGGGGACGGCTCAGGTCCGCCGGAGCACCGGTGGGAGCCGCAGCGATGCCGAACCACACATACCGGTGGTCCGACAAGGTCTCGACCCCCTCGGCGACTCTCCAGCCATGCGCGCGGTTTGCCAGAGCGGGACTGGCGAACGTCAGATCCACTATGGATCCGCCCTGGGACCGCACGCATGTCTGCACCGCCCCCCGGTTGAGCAGCACAAGCCCAGTGGACACCGCCCACTCCTCCAACACCTCCCCCCGCGGGTCAGTTGCCGGGTTCCCCCACGCCATGGATTTGGCGTTGAAATCCCCGGCAACGACGGCGGGGGTGGGGTGCACGTCAGCCAACATTGCCCCGACTTCCACGAGCCATTGCTCGAAGTCGGCGAGGCTTCTGTTGGGTGAAAAGTACACCCCACACACTGCAATGTCTCCCAGTACGACGAGTACACAGCCGTGCCCTCTCAGCACTCTGTTGTGACACAGAGCGCCGCACTGGGAGACAATTGCCACCGAACCGTCGCGATCGCCGACCCAGTCGTCCCGGGTGCGAACGCAGTACGGCTCAGCGACAACGGCCAGGGTCGCCTGCCACTGCGCAGCGGTTTGGAGCAAGAGGTCCTGAGCCGCCGCACAGTGATTGACGTTGGCCTGCAGTATGTTGGTGTTGGCCATCTACGCTTGGGCGGTGTCCATCTCCTCCGGTTGCACTCGGGGTGTTACAGGTGGCTGGCTATTGCCGCCACCTGTTTTCCCACGGCCGCCTCGGCCGCCCTTTTTTGGAGCTCCCGCCGAGCACCCCTTGGTGCCCAGGCGGTGGGCAGCTGCCACCCCCTTAGACGCACACGCCGGGCAGTGGGCCTCAGCCACGCACCCCGCAGACTTGTGGCCGGGCTGACCGCAGCGGAAACACAGTCCGCTGCGATCCGCGGCGCACGCGCACTTCGCCCCGACGTGGCCCGGCTCGAGGCAGCGGAAGCAGCGCTGCGGCCTGGGCGCGAGGAGGGTGGCTCGGACTTGAGTCCACCCCACGGTTAGGCAACGGCCATCCGTCATCTTCCGTGCAGCCGTGATGGGGCACTTAACCCACACGGATCCCTCGCGCCCAGGTGGCCGGACTACCGCACCCACCTTTACATTGGTGGCGGCGCAGTCTCCGACCTCCGCCACCATCGCCGCCACCCTCTCCGGCGTGACTGCGTCGCTGAGGCCGGTGATGCGCAACTCGACGCATCTCTCGGGCCTGGCGACGCGAACCTCCTCACCGAGCGCCTCCCTCAGCCTCTCGGCAAGGGCGTCGGCTTTCCGGTCTCGCTCGGCACCGGCCACCTCGAGGATTTTGCCCCCCGTGGCCGCCGTCCGGAACCGTAGGCCGTCAATCCCGAGGCCTTTGAGGTCGATTGACCTTTCAGCCTCGGTTAAGACGGCCGCGTAAGTCACGCCCCTCTCCGCGGCCTCACTCTGCAGAGTGAGGACCACAGCGGCGGTGCGGGGGGCGCGGAGCCTCTTCTTCCTCTTTTTGGAGGCCGGAGGAGGGGCCTTCGTTGCCTTTGTTGGCGCCGGCGTCCTCTTTGGGCGCCCAGCCACCACACTCCACGCCTCCATCGCGCGCGGGGGCTGCGAAGGAAAGGAGGGGGAGAAGTTCGGGGGGCACTCACGCCGAGCGGCCTGCGCCTCCACCGCTGCAGCGTTTCTCTTCTTTCGCCTCACTCCCGCTCCAGCACTCCCACGCGCGCCGTTGGTGTCAGCCAGGGGCGCGGCGGGACCAGAGGCGGGTGGTGCCTCAGTGCGGCGAGCGCCGGCTGGAGCAGCCGCGGGGCGGGCAGGAGGCCCTCTCGGTCGGGGGACCGCCGGAACGGCCGCATCGGGGCGGACGGGGGGGCCGGCTTGACGCGCGGAGGGGCCAGCAGGGCGGACAGTGGCACCGCGGGCGTCAGCCGCCAGCGGCGGACGAAGTCGCGGCTCCGGCAGCAGCCGGTCCGCAATTCCGTCCAGGCGAGCGTCGACCATGAAGAGGATTTCATCCCTCGTCATGGCGGGAGCGGCGCTCGCCTGGATTTTCTTCATGCCCTCCATCTCCGCGCGGAGGGCCCGCAGCTCGCCCTGGAGTCGGACGACCTCGTCCGACTCGGTTCGGGCTTTGAGCTCCCGCGCGCTCTCCAAAATGGAGTTGGCGGCGGTCCTGAGACTTTGCACGCACTGGCCCTTTAGTCTCGACGACTTCTGGGCCACCGCATGTATCGTCCGGACGGCCTCCTCGATGGAGCTGGTCAGCTGCTCAGCCCGGAGGTCGTGAGCAGCCAACGACGGCATCGACGGTACAGCTGGTTGCGGTGAGGGGGGTGGAGAGTCCCGCATGAAGCAGGCTCTCCTCGCCTCCCGTTCCTTCGCTAGCTCCTCCTCAGCCTGGAGCTCCAGCTCCCGCTCTCTGGCCTCCTGGAGCTCGGCCTTGGCCTTGGCGAGCCCTACATATTGTCCCGTAGTCGGGGGGCGGCCGCGACCACGTTTGCTAGCAGCCGCAGCAGTCGGACTCTCACTCCGGCTGGGCATGCCGTCGCTCTCAACGTCCGACTCGGCGAGGCGCTTGCGCCAGAGTCGGCTGGGCGAGGGGGTGGGAGAGCGCGAGCTTACCTCCATGAGGGTACCCGTGCTGCCGCTGTCAGTCTCCGACAGCTGCAGCATGCTCCCTAGGTCGCAGCGCGGCAACCGCACCGACACCTCTCTGAGGACAACCGGGGATGGACTCCCGGGTCTCAGGTTACCGGCACCGCCCAACTTTGCCTGAAGGGCAGAGCCGGACCCACTGTCCGAAGCCGCCCTGACAAGGGCAGCCCCAGACCCGCCCGGATCCGCCCCGAAAAGGGCAGCATCAGGGCCATCCGGAGCCGCCCTGACAAGGGCAGCCCCAGACCCATCCGAAGCCGCCCTGACAAGGGCAGCATCGGACTCATCTCCTCGTTCCTCAAAGCACTTGGTGCCCCTCCCGTATACTACGGGGCAGCTCTCCGCCGAAGCGGAGAGGTGGGATTCCCCCTTTCGGGGACCCACCCGGGAAGCAGTTTCGTTACTTTCGTTTAACATAATGCTTTGCGCTCCTTAGGGTGGAGCGCAAACCCGTCAAGACACGCCCGCTCTACGGCGGACGGATAAGGACGCCCTCACGACTGGTCACCCACCAGCCATGCATCCCATCGCCGGGCGTCTAAGCTTGGGATTGGGGATTTTTATAGAGGTTTTCTCCTCGCAGCCCGAAGGCCCCCGGTCCCACTCAATGTGAGATTACGGGTTTTGCCGACGGTGGCAGAAGCCTGCCCGGTAGCTACGCAAGCGCAACCACCGAGCCCGCCGACAGGTGCGGAGCCCAAGTTGGACTCCGCCGGACGTCCAGCAGCAGATTGCCACTGAACGTCCCCCCCGCCTGGTTTTGGTCCGCGCCGGCCGAAGCCGGTACCCCCCATATCTGGAGGGCGTTCCCCTATCCGCCACCTGGGGACGCGTCCGATGGGAGACCAGAAACTCCACACGGAGGTTAGGTTAGGTTTTTTTTTTTTTTTTTTTTTTTGGTAACGCGGGGGAATGCATTTACGCACTTCACCACTCTGCTGTCAGGGGACAACAGAGCGGCTTCGTGTGGGACTCCCAGCCCGAGGGCTGGACTACCCACTAAACCCCCGCGGTGATCCTCCTCTCCTCTACCGGGTCGCGGGGTAGGCCAAAGGTTAAGTCACCGCGACCCGGCAAGAGGTCGCCCCTCCGCGTGAGGGGCTCGACTGGTGGGGGAGCCAAAGTGGCTCCCCAGCGGCGCCCCCTGCCCCATCGCAACGCCTCATACGATGGGGCAAGGAAACGCCGCGTCTCCTCGGGGGGGCCCTATAGGCCCCCATACGCTCCAACGCGCCGCCCCCCCCCGACCCATTGCCCATACAATAGGACAAGAGGAGGGCGGCGCATCGCTGCGAGGCCCGTCGCGTCGCTCACCAGCGCTTCTCTGATGAAGCAGAGAAGGTGGAGAGCGAGCGCGCGGGCCCTCTCTGTGCTGGAAGGCACCCCCGGATCACGCAGGGGCGCCTTCCGGCCCGCCGTGTTAGAGGCTGAGGGTCCCCTGACCCTCCGCCCACGGCACTGGTCCGACTGGTACGAGGCGCTCGGACGCCCCCCCCAGTCGGACCTCCTCCTCTTGGTCGCTTGGGTCCCACTCCACGGTGTGAAGCAGGGCCCAAGCGACTAAACGGTCGCAGGGGATAGGGAGAGAGGCGCACCGCAATACCAGCACTCCTCTTCCCCTGCGACCCCACCGCGTCCGCCATCAACCGGTGGCGGCCCCGGTAAGGCCGCGGCAGGCAGGGAGAGCGGCGCACCGTAATACCGGCACTCCTCTCCCGCCGCGGCCTCCTCCTTACGGCTGCGATGCCGCCCATACGGCATCGCAGCCCGCCTCAGTGGCGGTGCTGCCCATACAGCACCGCCACCTACTGACCGCTCAACTCGCGAGCGAGGAGCGGTCCCTCCTGGGTTGCTCTTAGTTTCACCGTGGCGGTCCTGAACCACGGCTACTTAGCCCCCTCGCCACGACAAGGCGGCAACCGTCGAGGGGGAGGTTAGGTTAGGTTAGGTTAGGTTAGGTTAGGTTAGGTTAGGTTTTTTTTTTTTTTTTTTTTTTTTTTTGGTAACGCGGGGGAATGCATTTACGCACTTCACCACTCTGCTGTCAGGGGACAACAGAGCGGCTTCGTGTGGGACTCCCAGCCCGAGGGCTGGACTACCCACTAAACCCCCGCGGTGATCCTCCTCTCCTCTACCGGGTCGCGGGGTAGGCCAAAGGTTAAGTCACCGCGACCCGGCAAGAGGTCGCCCCTCCACGTGAGGGGCTCGACTAGTGGGGGAGCCAAAGTGGCTCCCCAGCGGCGCCCCCTGCCCCATCGCTACGACGGGGCAAGGAAACGCCGCGTCTCCTCGGGGGGGCCATAAAGGCCCCCATACGCTCCAATGCGCCGCCCCCCCACATCACATTGCTAAAACAATGGGACTAGAGGGGGCGGCGCATCGCTGCGAGGCCCGTCGCGTCGCTCACCAGCGCTTCTCTGAGAACAGAGAAGGTGGAGAGCGAGCGCGCGGGCCCTCTCTGTGCCGGAAGGCACCCCCGGATCACGCAGGGGCGCCCTCCGGCCCGCCGTGTTAGAGGCGGAGAGTCCCCTGACCCCCCGCCCACGGCACTGATCCGACTGGTACGAGGCGCCCGGAGGCGCCCCCCCCAGCCGGACCTCCTCCTCTTGGTCGCTTGGGTCCCACCCCACGGTGTGAAGCAGGGCCCAAGCGACTAAACGGTCGCGGTGCTGCCCGTACAGCACCGCCACCTACTGACCGCTCAACTCGCAAGCGAGGAGCGGTCCCTCCGCGGTTGCTCTTTGTTTCACCGTGGTCCCGCAACCACGGCTACTAAAGCCCCCTCGCCACGACAAGGCGGCAACCGTCGAGGGGGAGGTTAGGTTAGGTTAGGTTAGGTTAGGTTAGGTTAGGTTAGGTTAGGTTAGGTTAGGTTTTTTTTTTTTTTTTTTTTTTTTTTTTTTTTTTTTTTTTTTTTTTTTTTTTTTTTTTTTTTTTTTTTTTTTTTTTTTTTTTTTTTTTTTTTTTTTTTTTTTTATACTTCTACCTCCAACATGATCGGAGTCTATTTTAGGCTAGCACATTCATTCCAGTTCAGTCTTTCATGCCTCTCGTACTTTCATTCTTCATACCGGGTCTTTCTTGCATACTTCGTCATTCAATCTAATGGGTGGGACTCCCATTTTTCTGTCCCTAGTCTATCTATCTATCCACTTTCTCTTTGTCTTCTTTTATGTTCTTAGGGGGTAACAATACACGGGTTCTTTATTTTATAACTTTCCAACAATAACATTACAAAGGCTAACGGTGTGCAAATATTTACAGGTATACTTATTCTAAACATTTTTCTACATTTTATCGTTTTACTTCTTATACTAAACTTATCTATTTCTTATGTTATACCTTGTTCGTAAGGTTTACAGCAATTTCTTAATCTAGTTCTTATCTGCTACTGCGTTTCACATTTGTTTATTACTCTATTACATTATTATGTTAATCCCTAATATATTCACTATATTGTGATAACATAATATTCAAGTCTTATTTCTTTTTATTACATTGACAGCAATATTTTCGCAATACTTTAAGAACTTATCCAAGCCCTTGCCCCTCATGACTTCATTTAGATTTTCTCGCGAAATTTGCATATCCAGTGCCTGTTCAATTTCAAATCGCTGTCTGGCGTACTCCGGGCAGTCAAAGAGCAGGTGCGGTACCGTTTCGGCACAATCCGGGTCACAGATGCACGATGGGTTCTCTTTACACTTGAAGCGATTCAAGTATTCCGAAAACCCACCGTGCCCCGTCATAATTTGCGTTCTGACACCTGTTGCCTCAAATTTCCTAACTATCCTGTACGCCGCCACCGCGTCCGGGAAGAAGAGCTTCGTTACCGAAGCGGTCTCGCCCAGAGTGTATCTCCGGTTCCATTCGTCAAGCGTCGCAATACGGATGCTACGCTTGACGAACGAGACCGGACACAGGTCATAATCCGGCCTCCGCTTCGACTTCGTGGCGGCTTCCTTTGCCAGAAAGTCGGCCCTCTCGTTCCCTGTCAGTCCTGCGTGAGCTTTAATCCAGAACAAAGACACAGCTTTGTTCCGGAGAGATGCAGTTTTTAAATTATCTCGGGCTTCCACTGCTAGGGGATGGAGACAGCCGTAATTCTGGACGGTTTGGAGAGCCGCCATCGAGTCGCTGCAGATGCCGAATGATGCGGCTTTGTGCTTCAGAATTTCTCTGGTAGCCACGCATATTGCCAGAAGCTCGGCCTGGTAGACCGTACAGTAATCTGAAAGAGCAAGCTTGAGGGTCTTCGTCTCGGTCTCACCATTCCAAAAGGATAGCGCGGCCCCGACGCGACCCCCAATCTTGCTCCCATCTGTAAATATACGAATCTCAGATTCGCTATTAGCATCTAGATGCTCCTGGTCCACCAGGCTGATGAGCTCCAGGCTGACATGCTCAGCGGGATGTGGCGCTTCAACTGCTGGAGCCACCCGCTCGACGTCCCCGCCTCCCAGTATTGGCTGGGGCACCCCCTTCTTGGCCTCATATAATGAGGCCGCCTCTCGGACTCGGAGGTCAAGAGGGAGTATCCCAGCCAAGACTAGTGCTGAGCTCAGTGACACCGTGCGGTAGGCTCTGCACAGTTTCTGCGCTATTCCGCGCTGGACTGCTCCCAGCTGCTTGATCACTCCCAATTTTGAAGCTGCCGGTGCCCACACGCTGGCAGCGTACAGGATTATAGGCTCTACGGTTGCCATGTAGATTGTCCTAATGACCTCTGGGTGCAAGCCCCAGCTGGCCCTAGCCACTCTGGACAGCTGCTTATATATGTCTATTGCCTTCCTGCAGACATCCGAAACGTGCGAGTTGAACGTTAACTTGTCGTCGATGGTGACACCCAATATCTTGATTTCCTTTGACATGGCAATGTCGGTCCCGCCCATGCTCAGGTGCGGGGTGTCGTGCTTCAGCTTTCTGGTTAAGACCATTGCTTTGGTCTTTTGTGGAGCAAAATTTAACTTATTTGCGACACCCCACACCCGAACGCGTTCGAGAGCGGCATTGGCACATCTCTGGACATCCAAAGCTGCGTCACCATCGAAGACAAGCACCACGTCGTCCGCGAATGCCTGACAATAAACTTCATCTTCTTTCATGGTTTTCAGCAGTGGGTCCAGCAAAAGATTCCAGAGGACAGGACCAGCAATGGAGCCCTGCACGCAGCCCTTCTCTGATACCCTTTCGTGCTCCTCTCCGGAGTATCTGACCCCAACCCTGCGGTTCTGGAGATAGCTGTCCATGACCCTCCTCACGTTGATCGGACATCCTTCCTCAGCCAGCCGGACTCTTATAGCGGGCCACCAGGCGCTATCAAAGGCCCCCTCTATGTCCAAGGATACTAGTGTAATAATTTTCTTCTGTGCTAGTTTATTGCGGATGTGTTGCACCAGGACATAGAGGGAATCTTCAGCGCTCCTTTGTGGCATGAATCCGTACTGGCGAGTACTCATCCTCGGGATAAGATGAAACTTGAGGCGGGCCACCAGCATCTTCTCCAGTATTTTGCCCATTACTGATAGTAGGCCGATTGGCCTGTAAGCTTTGGGGGCGGTGTAGTCCTCCTTCCCTGCTTTCCTCAGTACTACTACTGTTGCTTCCTTCCAGATCGCAGGGAAATAATGGTAAGCCAAGCATTTGTTGGCTAGGGCCAGGAAAAAGTCTGGGTCACCTCCGATGACATGCCGGCAAATGTCGGCTGTTAGACCATCCGCCCCCGGAGCCTTCTTCGGGTTGAAGGATATGCAAGCCCTATCCAGCTCGACCCTCGTGAAAGGCGGATCGCACGGGTCGCCTTGTTTGCCCTTGTTAACACTTTCTGCTTGGAGTCTGATGCAGCGGTGGTGGTCATTGTCTCCCTCTATGTGGTCCTTCGGATAGAACGTTTCGGCCAACAGCCTGACCGAGTTTTTTGCATCTAATACTTCCCCGTTCCTTTCCAGCGGCAAGTCCTCCCCCCTGATCGTCGTTCTCCCAATCACCCTGTAAATCCCTTCCCAGACCCCCTCCCTATCCTGCTTTCCACAGAACTCCTTCCAGCTCTGTACTTGAGCTTTTATTACCTCTGACTCATATTCTTCTTTCTGTTTCAGGTACTCTTCGACGACCATCGGCCTGCGGGATGGGCAGGCGCATCTGATTCTTCGCTTCCTGGTGGCAACCATCTTCTTCGTGGCGGCGAGTTTCTCGGACCACCACGGCAAGGTAAGTTCTTCTTTATTTGTTTTGATTGGCATTGATAGTTTGCATGCATCTTTAATAGCTTTTGTATAGTTGTTTACTAAAGTGTCAATTTCATTTTGGGTTGTAATATTTTCTAGTTCTAGTATTGTAATTTTGTTTTCTTGCATGAATAGTCTTAATTTCTCTCTAAATTTGACCCAGTCTGCTTTTTTCGTGTTGTAGATCCTAGTGGTTCTACTTATTTTAATACCTTTAGACCTCTGTAGTTGAAGATTAAATACGATGCCGTTGTGGTCCGAGCTCGTGAGACCCTCATCTACCTGCCAGTGTTCCACGAAGTCAAGGATGTCTGTAGAGCAAGCTGTGATGTCCACATAGCTGCTATAGCGCTGCCCACCCCTAACAGTATCGAAGGTCGGAATTTCCCCTCTATTCAGTATATTGAGGTTTAGTTCTCCAATTGCCCCGGCCATCTCATCCCCCCTATGGTCAATTTTCGGGCTACCCCACCATGAACTTTTCGCGTTTGCGTCGCCTCCAATTAGCCATTTCTGAGAGTTGATTTGTTGGTCAATTCTTTTTATGTGCTCCAAGTATGGCTCTATGGGCTGGTCTGGCTCAAAGTAGAAGGAGACAAGCGTGATTTCCCAGGCACTGGTTTGGATCCCCACCACAACGATGTTGTTTGTGGTGAGTTTCGGGTACTGTACGACGTTTAGGTCTTTGTTAAAGACAGCGATTGCCGCCTTTACAGTCCCATCTCCTATATCAGTGCTCTGGAAGATTCGTACGCCCCTGTGACTCCTCATACTTTTAGCCCCGCCCACGTATGGCTCTTGGAGAAGTGCGACAGCGGCGCCACGTTTTTCCGCCTCGATGAGAATTTCATATGTCGCCAACTTCTTCCTTTGGAGGTTCGCCTGCATTACCTTATACTGTTTTATTTCGCTCTGGCTGCCCTTAGCAGTATGCAACACTCGTGCGGGCCAGTTCATCCCACTTCTTGCGTACTGGGCATTCGGCACTAAAGGCATTGTGTTGCACACTGTCTAATTTCGCCTTTGTACAGTTCCGGCAGCTCGGTGTTGTATCCGCCAACCAGTCAGCGCATTCTGCTCTCAGGTGCGGACCGCCACAATGGCTACACAGGTCCACTGACTCAGTGCAGAAGCGCTTCCCGTGGCCGAACCCAAGGCAGCGCGTGCACTGAGTCAGCGGAGACTGGTCCTCCACCTTGACGCGCTGGAGGTCGATATGGAGTTTTCCAGCTTCCAGAGCTCTCCTCCAGATGGTCGGGGAGACGCTGATGACTACGTGGTTCATATGCGGGTTCCTCGTTCTTCGTCTGTACTTTACTTCAACCCGATCTTCCCCATCGTCGAGGCCGTGGAAGACTCCCTTATTTTGGTTTTTTAAAGCCCTTTTGACATCCTCATCCGTGTTTATCTGGAGGACGTTCCTAAGGATCAGTAAGGGATCCTTGTTGGCCACTTCCTCGACGGTGAGGTCGACCTCCACGCTTTCAAGCCGGCTTTTCAGTTTATCTCTTTCTTCCTTAGTTTCAAACCCCATAATAACTTTCTTATCTTTCGCTTTTCTTACCCTTTCCACCTTAATCCATCCCTCTTTCGCGTCTACCGCCTTCCTGAGTCTGTCCAGGATGACTTCCCCAGACTCCGTCTCATCTTTTGAGGTGACTACCACTGAGTGCAGGGTATTCCTATTTGGCAAGGGGACGCCATTGTGGGTCCCAGTGGCAGTCACACTCGCGTAGGTTGTGTTCCGTTCTATGAGCACTTGTTGCTTCGCCATCGACTCTTTTATTTCCGCAAGCAATTTTGTGTTTTCCACAAGCATCTGCGTGTGTTCGCTTAGTCGCGCCATTATTGTGGGGTCCGCGTTTGTTTGAGGTGTAGAGTCCGAAGGTATCTCCTGCCCTAGCACCTTTCCTCGTTCTTTATGGACGCTGGCTTCCCTAGTTTTTTCCCCTCCTTCCGCCTCCTTTACCAGCTGGTACAGACGTTCAATGGCCACCGTGATGCCTGTCTTGAACTCTGTTTTAAGGTTCCTGGAGTTGTTGAGACATGTTTTTGCTTTTAAAAGACAGGCTTTTGCCTCCGCTGTCTTGTCTGGAAAGGATTTGGTTGGAGAGCAGGTGTCACCCTGTTTACCACGCGCTTTTAGGCTACTCTCTTGTGTCAGCGATGGGGACGGTCTCAATTTTGCTTTTGCAGGGCCGGCCTGCGTTGTCAATGATGTCCGCGGGGGAGCGGGTTCCGCACTAGCGGTCTCCCACTCACCTATGCTACGCCTAACATTTGGAGCAGCGGTGCTCTCCGGCTTCGATGGCGATGTCCTCTTTCCGTCAGGGGTTCTGTACCCGAACATGTTGGAGTGCGCGTCAATTTATTTAAAAAGTCAAGAGCAAGGGCTTGTATAAGTTTTAAAAACACCCAATGACACGCAATATAATACAATAAAAACAATAATTCTCCAAAGGAATTTGAATATATATATAAACAGTACCTAATATCGGCAAACAAGTATTCAAGATTTTCTACTAAGTTTTATAAAAAATATTTAGCTCTACGTAGAGCCGTTTTCACTCTTGTGATAGAGAGTCCTCCAAGTAGGTCAATTTAATTGTATAATAAACAATTTGTAGTCAGGAGCGAGAAAAATCCACCTTTGTTTGGGGGACTCTATGTAGAGCTGTTTTATGGCCACCAACGGATAGCTCTCTCCAAGCCCTTTTCAACAACCCCAAACACGGTGTCGCTATCCCAACTGGTTCCAGAGAAATCACCGTGCAAACTTTCTGGTTTAAATCCAAGATGGCCGCCAGAAAATGGTTACACAGCGATATCTCCGCAACCACCGGACCAAAATGTCCCGTGTTTGGGTTTATCTTGTTGGGCGCGACGAGACCCACCCGATGGTGAAACTTTCAGGCTGAAAAATTTTCGGGTCCTGAAAACGCCTGAAAACTGGTGCGTTGGACAGGGCAGGACTAGCCGAGGGCTGTGGAGGAAACCCCAGCGTCCTACGGTGTTCCGTTAGGGAGATACCGGCGTTCAAAGTTTTCCAAGATGGCCGCCGAACTGTCAAAGTTGAACTTTAACTGGTGATATCTCCCCTTCCAGAAGCCGCAGAACGCCCGGATTTTCACCGTCGTCCCCTACCCCAGCCAAGGTCACCACTGAAACCACTTTCAGGGCCCTGAAAATCGTCGACTCCAATCCGCCTGAAAAGTGGGGATAGGGTGCGTGGGATGCCCCTGTGCACACCGGTGAAAGCGGCGTGTCGCTACGCCTCCCGGTTTAAAAGTTATGGCGGATTGAAGTCGAAGTTTGACAGCTAAGATGGCCGCCGAACTGTCAGATTACAATTTGTGGAGCCCGTATCTCCTCAACCCGACGTCCGAAAAAGTCCGGGTTTTCGGTGGGCAGCTCGGCCTGACTTCCCCCGTCTCCTGAAAGTGGTTTCAGGCCCAAAAATTTTTTGTCCTGCAAATCGCCTGAAAACTGTTTAAAGCGATAGTCTACAATTTCCTACTAGTTGTAGTTCAAACCCCAAGTCTCTGGCGTAAACAGGTCCGGAGATATTCACCTTCGAAAAAGTTACCCAAAATAAACAAAATGGCGGATTTTGGCCAACTTCCCCAAAAGGGACGATTTAGGGCCCGAGTTTGGGCTTAGTTTATCTGGAATTGTGTTTCTAAACACAGTCCAAGTGTCAAAATAATTTTATTTCTAATTATTTCGAATTTAAATAGGAAAATGTCTTAAAATTAAATAACTCCGGAACCCCAAATCCAAAAAATACCAAAAAATACTTAATATATAGCTTAAATTAGGCTTAAAATTATTATTCTAATTTACTTTAAAAAATAAAAAATTTTACACAAGTTTTACACTGAAAAAAGATTTTTCACTATTTCAATTTTTAATTCAGGAACTATTTAATCTAATTATCTAAAAAGTTCAACTTATGATCTTCTTTGAAGCGCGCACAAAATAGCAGTTGAAAATTTCACAAAAGTATATTAGGTCCGAAGTTATTCAACGTTCAATTTTCGAAATTCAATGTCTTATATTTTAATAATAATAATAGATAAAATCACGTTACTTGTGGTATCCGTCAGCGTTCCAGTAGAAGATGGCCTCTGCAAATTTTCGTACGCCTATCTTCACTCCTTCAGGCTTTTCAGGAACACGTGCTTTTTGTTTTTCTTCAGTAACTCTGAAGCGCGTGGTCTCTGGTTACTTCTGGATGGTCGAGAAGATGGGGGCGGTGGATGCCCTCCTGATTCCGGTAACAGACGAAGGGGGTCGTGCAGCGTGAACGTTTGGGAGCGTTTTTTCAGAACATAACCTCAAAAAATTTCGGTTTTTCAACCTTTTCCGGTTCTTGCGATGTTCTCCGGTTGGAGGCACTCACTCTGGGTTGTAGGCAACACTATTTCACGTACACAGACACCTCACTTGTACTGATCGGACAACTTTTGACCACTTTTTTGAATTTTTAAGTGCTGAGCGCCACAGAAAAGCACGTGTTTTTACCAGCGTACTGATTGTGACTTGTTGGTTAGGTTAGGTTAGGTTAGGTTAGGTTAGGTTAGGTTAGGTTAGGTTAGGTTAGGTTAGGTTAGGTTAGGTTAGGTTAGGTTAGGTTAGGTTAGGTTAGGTTAGGTTAGGTTAGGTTAGGTTAGGTTAGGTTAGGTTAGGTTAGGTTAGGTTAGGTTAGGTTAGGTTAGGTTAGGTTAGGTTAGGTTAGGTTAGGTTAGGTTAGGTTAGGTTAGGTTAGGTTAGGTTAGGTTAGGTTAGGTTAGGTTAGGTTAGGTTAGGTTAGGTTAGGTTAGGTTAGGTTTTTTTTTTTTTTTTTTTTTTTTTTTTTTTTGGTAACGCGGGGGAATGCATTTACGCACTTCACCACTCTGCTGTCAGGGGACAACAGAGCGGCTTCGTGTGGGACTCCCAGCCAGAGGGCTGGACTACCCACTAAACCCCCGCGGTGATCCTCCTCTCCTCTACCGGGTCGCGGGGTAGGCCAAAGGTTAAATCACCGCGACCCGGCAAGAGGTCGCCCCTCCACGTGAGGGGCTCGACTGGTGGGGGAGCCAAAGTGGCTCCCCAGCGGCGCCCCCCGCCCCATCGCTACGACGGGGCAAGGAAACGCCGCGTCTCCTCGGGGGGGCCATATAGGCCCCCATACGCTCCAATGCGCCGCCCCCCCCCATCCCATTGCTAAAACAATGGGACTAGAGGGGGCGGCGCATCGCTGCGAGGCCCGTCGCGTCGCTCACCAGCGCTTCTCTGATGAAGCAGAGAAGGTGGAGAGCGAGCGCGCGGGCCCTCTCTGTGCCGGAAGGCACCCCCGGATCACGCAGGGGCGCCTTCCGGCCCGCCGTGTTACAGGAGGAGAGTCCCCTGACCCTCCGCCCACGGCCCTGGTCCGACTGGTACGAGGCGCACAAGGCGCCCCCCCCAGCCGGACCTCCTCCTCTTGGTCGCCCGGGTCCCGCTCCACAGTGTGAAACAGGGCCCAGGCGACTAGACGGTCGCAGGGGATAGGGAGAGAGGCGCACCGCTATACCAGCACTCCTCTTCCCCCGCGACCCCACCGCGTCCGCCATCAACCGGTGGCGGCCCCGGTAAGGCCGCGGCAGGCAGGGAGAGCGGCGCACCGTAATACCGGCACTCCTCTCCCGCCGCGGCCTCCTCCCTTCGGCTGCGATGCCGCCCATACGACATCGCAGCCCGCCTCAGTGGCGGTGCTGCCCATACAGCACCGCCACCTACTGACCGCTCAACTCGCGAGCGAGGAGCGGTCCCTCCTGGGTTGCTCTTAGTTTCACCGTGGCGGTCCTGAACCACGGCTACTTAGCCCCCTCGCCACGACAAGGCGGCAACCGTCGAGGGGGAGGTTAGGTTAGGTTAGGTTAGGTTAGGTTAGGTTAGGTTAGGTTAGGTTAGGTTAGGTTAGGTTAGGTTAGGTTAGGTTAGGTTAGGTTAGGTTTTTTTTTTTTTTTTTTTTTTTTTTTTTTTCGGAGGAGGAGGGGAATACTCATGTATACCGCCGTGCCCGTGCACGGCGGCATGCCCGACTCTACTGGGAAGCCCCAGTAGCCTACGGACTAAACCCCTCCCCCTTACTAAGACACCTCCGACGTGGGGGTCGGAGTCTTTTTTAATTCCAGAAAAGTTGGAGTTCTTTTATTTTATTTCTATTCCTTATACTATTTATACTATTACTAATATCTACTTCTATTTACAGGATTTCCTATTGCCACAGATGCGTCTTCAGTGCGTGTCGTCTACTGCGCAACGAGCCAGCTCACAGGTAAGTTGTATATTTTTTTTTTTTTTTCCTTTTTATACAATCTTAATTTTAGTGTAGTGGTTAGTGTCTATTCTTTTGTTTTTTTTTTTTTTTTCACTCTATTTTTTTCTTTTTTTTTTTTTCCCATTTCCTGCATCGAACATTCAAGTTCAAGCAGCAAAATGTTACTTTATCTTTTTTTTTTTTTTTTCTCATTCTTTAGTTATTTTTTTTTTTTTTTTTCTTTTTTCATCTTTTACATTTATGCTTAACACTAACTTATATAATTCACTTATATAATTGTGCTAACATTTCTCACTTATCTTTATTATTCCTTATAACTATATTGACAATTTTTTTACAATATTCTAGAAACACTTCCCGTTTGTCCTTTTCTTTCATTATTTGCTGAATATTTAATGCTGTCATATCTACATTCAATTTACTTTCTATTTTAAACCTATCCGTCATGAATCTTGGGCAATCAACCAGAAGATGCTCCACCGTTTCTTCCTTTTCAGGGTCGCAGGGACAAGATGGAGAGTCCTTCTTTTTAAAACGATGGAGGTACTGGGAGAAGCCCCCGTGTCCGGTAAGCAGTTGTGTTAATATATAACATATTTGTAGTTTTCTGCTTATCCGGTAAGCTGTCACTACATCGGGTAAGAACAACTTGGTGACGCTCGCGGTTGTTTCTTTTTTGTAGCGCTCGTTCCATTTCTCAATCGTTTTCTCACGAATGATACGCTTGAGAGATGACACAGGGCATTTGTCATATTTTGCTCTTCCTTTGCTGTGGAGGGCTGCCTCCTTCGCCAAAATGTCCGCTCTTTCATTGCCGCCTATCCCTACATGAGCTTTAACCCAGTTGATTTTGAGTTCTTTTCCCTGTTCGTTTATTCGTACCATGTTTTTCCTTATCAGGGTGGCTATGGGATGCAGTATCTTGGGGTTTTTTAGCGTCTCGAGTGCCGATCTTGAGTCGCTATACAGGTGGTATTTCGCCCCGTTGCCGCTGGTTACCAGTTCTGTTGCCTGCAGTATTGCGAGCAGCTCCGCTTGGAAGACGGAGCAGTACGATTCCAACTTAAACTTCCGGTACTTGATTTCGGCGCCATCCTTCCACCAGGAGAGTGACGCCCCCACTTTTTCCTCAATTTTACTTCCGTCGGTGAAAATGTGCACCGCTCCGTCCCCCAAACGAGCCGCCACCTCATCCTCGCTCTGCAGCGACTCAAAGTCATACTCCACCTCTCTCGCAGGATGCATCGCCTCCAAACAACTTGTTCCCACTTCCAGCTCACGATCCTTTAATGCCCACCCAGACTCTCCTCTCTTGGCCGAGTACAGGGCTGCTGCCTCCTTGATTCGTAGGTCGAGAGGCAGCAGTCCTGCGATTATCAAGGCCGAGTTGAGCGACACCGTCCTGTACGCCCTGACTATCTTTTGGGTGAAGCTTCTGGTCACTGCATTTAGTTGATTTCTTATGTACTGTTTGTCGACCGCTTCAACCCATGCACTCGACGCGTACATGACTATGGGCTCTATCACGGCGACGTAGATTGTCCTGGTCACCTCCGGATTCAGTCCCCACGTCGCTTTCGCTGCTCTTGTTAGCTGCTTTGAAATCGCAATGGCTTTTTTGCACACGTGGTCGACGTGGCTCCTGAATGTCAGTTTGTGGTCTATTATTAGCCCGAGTATTTTAATTTCTTTAACCAGGTCAATGGCAACCCCTGCCATGCGCAGTCGTGGGGTGTCATGTTTCAGCTTTCGCGTTATTTGCATTGCAAGAGTTTTGTGCGGCGCGAATTTTAGCTTATTCATGACTCCCCATTCGTGCACCCGACAGAGAACGCCATTGGCCTGTTGTTCTATTTCTAGGGCGCTGTTTCCGGAGAAGACCAGAACAATGTCATCGGCAAAGGCCTGGGTGTACACATTTTCTGCTTCTAGTTCGTTCAAGAGTGGGTCCAAGAGCAGGTTCCAGAAGGTAGGGCCTCCGATAGATCCCTGCACGCATCCCTTGTTAGTTGCTCTGGGATGTTCTATTCCCGCATACCTGACCCTCACCACCCTGTCCCGCAAGTAGCTGTCCACCAGCACCCTAAGATTTTGTGGACAGCCCTTTTCCCTCAGTTGGCACCTCATTGCTGGCCACCAAGCGCTGTCGAAGGCCCCCTCTATGTCTAACGATATTATGACACTAGTTAATTTTTTGTCAAGGTTAGTTTTTATGTGCTTAATCAGATCATAGAGGGAGTCCTCCGTACAACGCTGGGGTACAAAGCCGTATTGCCGTCTGTTCATTTTGGGCAGTATATGCCAGCGGACTCTGCCAATGAGCATTTTCTCTAATATCTTCCCCAACATAGGCAAGAGTCCTATGGGCCTATATGATTTTGGTTGTGCGTAGTTGTCTTTGCCCGGCTTCCGCAGCACGATCACTGCTGCCTCCTTCCATTGAACAGGGAAGTACCCAATTTTTAGGCATTTATTTAGTATTGCAAGGAATAGCTCTTTGTTTGTGCCTATGGCGGCTACACAGATGTCCGCAGTGAGTCCGTCACATCCCGGGGCCTTTTTGGGGTGGAAGCTATTCGCCGCGTGCACAAGTTCGGTACTTGTGAAGGGAGGGTCGTCCGTTTCATCATTTAGAGGGTCGTTCGGTTGTTCGGCTTCCGCTCTGATCTGGCGATGGTGTTCGTTATCCTCTTCTGGGTTGTCATGCGGGAAGAAGGTATTAGCCAAGAGTTCGGCCGACTGCTCCTTACTGAGGGCAATGCCGTTTACAATCATGGTTTGGTCTTCCGTTCTCTTAGCCGTTTGTCGTATGACCCTATATATGCCATCCCACATGCTTTCCCCAGTTTGAATCCCACAGAACTGCTTCCACCCCTCCGTCTGTGCCTCCTTCGCTTTGTTCTCATACTTATTTTTTGCTTCCAGGTAGTCTTCAACCACGTACGGTCGTCTTCGAGCCGCTGCGCATGATACCCTGCTCTTCTTCTTCATCATGTCTCTCTTCAAGTCTTCGAGCTCCGGTGACCACCAAGGTATGTGTACTTTATTTTTCTTTTTTGTTTCAGGTATGGCCGCTGTGCATGCTTTTTCTATATTTTCAGTGTATTTTGTTATTATATTTTTGAGATTATTTTCGTCTTTTATTTCTAAAATTTTCTGTATATCTATGTTTGCCTCTTCTAAGTACATTTTAAGTGTTTCTGTGAATTTTTTCCAATTAGCTTTTTTTGTATTAAATTTCCTGGTTGTTAATTTTGGTTGTGTGTCCCTGTTTGGTTTCTGTATGTGTACTTTTAGTGTGATTGTGTTGTGATCTGAGCTCGTTACCTCCTTCTCCACTCTCCAGTCTTCTATCTTATTCAGCAACTCCGGTCCACATGCTGTCACGTCAACGTGGCTTTGGTACACCTTTCCCCCCCGTACAGTGTCGAACGTTGGCTCTGAACCCTCGTTCAATATATGTAATCCCATTTCGTGGATAGTTCCCGCCAGAGTGTCTCCCCTTTCGTTATCGGTTTTACTACCCCACCACTTACTCCATGCGTTTCCATCCCCTCCAATTAGCACCCTGTTCACCCCCAACTTTCTCGCTACCTGCTGCAGCCTGTCCAGGTATGGCTCAATTGGTGAACTATCCTCAAAATAGATCGATATTAGCGCAATTGACCAACTTCCCACTCGACAGACTGCAGCTGCTATGTTCTCGTCAGTGAGCAGAGGCTGTTCTTCAATTATTATGTCGGGGATGAAGACGACTATGGCTGCTTTAACAGGTTTTGTTCTGGTGGAGGTGTGTTGGATCACTCTGGTACCGGTTTCGGTTTTCATCGTCCCCGCCGATCCAACGTAGGGCTCCTGCACGAGGGCAAAGGCCGCCCCCCTTTTATCACCTTCAATTATGAGTTCTTTGGTGGCTAACTGTTTGCGCTGCAGATTGGCCTGGAGTACGGTGTACCATTTGGTTTGATTGCTACGGTCCCGTGTCTCGCCCTTAGCAATATGCCACCGATGACCTCGCAATTTCATCCCATTTTGCCTTTACTGGGCATTCAGTGTCGAATGCATTATGGTCTGCCCTCTCGTGTTTTGCCGTCTTACAGTTCCTGCATGTCGGGGGTAGATTCGCTCTGTATGCTGGGCATTCGTTTCTTAAATGCGGCTCGCCGCAGTGAGAGCACAGGTCCGCGGGTTCGGTGCACAGCTTTTTCCCATGGCCGAATCTCAGGCAGCGAGAGCATTGCATCAGTGGGGACTGGTCTGCAACCCTCACCCTCTGCAGGTCTATGTGGACCAGCCCCACCCCCGTCAATCTCTTCCAAACTTGTGGTGACACCGACAGTACTACGTGTTTTTGGTGCGGGTTTCTTGCTCTTTTGCTATATCTTACCTTTACCCTATATTCCTCTGGTGGTATGTCCTCGAGTATGTGTCTGTTCTGGTTCCTGAGTGCTTCTATTATGTTTTCATCTGTGTTGTCTTCGATCAGATCTTTTAATACCACCAGTGGGTCTTTATTACTTTTTTCTTCCACTCTCAATTTGTTGTTCGAGCCTCTAATTCTGTCCGTCACCCTTTCTAAATCCTCTCTTGTTTGACATCCGATGATAACTTTTTGGTCCTTTGCCTTCCTGATTCGGTCCACTCGGATATCTGTTGACCTTGCATCGACAGCCGTTCTGATTTTTGCTATGACCTCTTGGCTCGAGTCCTTGGCCTCATCCGATGACACCACAACCGAGAAGAGAGACGGTTTCAGATGCTTTGCTGTCACCTCTGCATAAGTTATCTTTCCAGCGGTTCCAAGCTCAACGCTCTTTATCATTTCTTTAACTTCTTTAAAGCCCCTCCGTATGTCATCTGATTCTTCCTGTTTTTCGCCTCTTTGTTCTTCGGCGCTTTTATTGACTTTCTTAATCTCTTCACTGCATTTCCTTATCTCGTCCATGACTTTTTTCTGATCCTTCCCAATTTCTCCTCTCTCCAACTTTTCTGTTCGTGTATTTGTTTTAATCATTTCCTTTACCTCCCTTATTTCCTTTAGTATCTTTCTGTTAGTCTCATCTTCCTCTCCTATTTCCACTGCTTCTTCAGCTTTCGGTTCTTCTCTTTTTCCGGGCTTACTTACTTTCCCTTTCTTTGTTTCATTTAATTTGTCCATCTTCACCACTATCTCATACATCTTCTTGAGGCTATTTATTACCTCCTTCTTTATTGTTGTTTTAATGTTGCCGGATATTTCAAGCTGAGCCAGCGCGGTTTGCATCAGCCTTCTTGCTTCTGCCGTCATATTCAGATTTAACGCCCCGGGAGATGTCTGTTTTGCGCTGGTCGTGGGCGTCAGCTTGTAGGTGGTGTTAGGGGAAGCTTTTTGCTCTATAGCATCGATGTTTTTGCGCACTTGATGTTTTCTTTTCTCTTCCACCTCGTCCGTTGGTATTGCTGGAGTTGACTCAGCCAGAGGCATAGCCTCTGATTGTCCCGCGCCTGATGCGTCAGTTCTCGAGGGTGTGCGTAGCATTTTGACTTATTGTTTTCAAACTAAATGTTGTTGATGCTACCAGTTGTTTTAGGGTTTTTATGTATTTGTATTTATGCAGTGTATATATATATATATATATATATATACATATATATACACATATATATAGTGTGCAGTGTTTGTATGTGTGTGTACGTGTATGTGTATAGTATATGTGTATGGTTGTGTGCTCGTGTGTGTGTTCCTATGTATGTATGCTGTGCATGTATAACCTCGTATGCTGTTCTGGCTTTCCCCAATACCTCCACCTCCTCTCCACAATCTATAGTTATCTCAACCTGTGAGCAGTCCTTTTCAATTACCATAAAGTCAACGTGGCCGTAATATTTGGGTCCACGTGTCAGTTATATAGTCGACTAGAGAAAGATTTTAAATGTCAAATGACTCATAGAGTTCTAATCTTTATACTCTACAAAAGAAACCGCACGTTCATGCGACCTTATTCAAAGTTGTTAGTTATGAAATTTTACAAAATACGTAAATCTAGGCCAAAAGGGGCGATATTGTAATGAGTGAATAAAAAAAAAATAAAAAAAAAAAAAAAAAAAAAAAAAAAAAGTTTTTTTTTTTCTTTATTATTATTATTATTTTTTTTTTTTGTCTATGTAGAGTCTTTAGAAGCAGTCTCTCGATCCAATAGCGATGCTTCAAACCGGGTCTTTGTGCGACCACCGGTTCTGGAGTTATCCCGCTTTAAACCTTTTCAAGATGGCGGCCAATATGGCTGCGTAAAAAGTATAATTGTGATGGTATCCGAACCGGAGGTCGCAGACAACTCGTGTTTGGGCTTGGAAGTCTTAGTTTTTTATCCTAAATGTGATTTTGTTAAAAAATTTTAAATGTCAATTGACTCTACATAGAGTCCTAATCCTTAAGCTCTACGTTACGCCTGGTATATTAGAAGAAACCGCACGTTCGTGCGACCGCTGGAAGCCGAGATATCTTCGTTTCAATAAAAACAAGATGGCCGTCAAGATGGCGGCCTAATGTCCAATTCGGCAACCAGTTGCCGCAAGACCCTCGAGTTTGGGCTCAAACGACGCGTCTCGATGCGCAGATTACAATTCCGCTAAGTCTAGATTTTTATAATCTATATATACAAAACTATAACCTAAAAACTTAGATTTTACTACAATTTTGGCGATTATTCATAAACTGCATGCAATAACTCCAAATTTCGAACTGTTACCTATTAAACGTAGGTTGTGGTACTTGATACGGGTAATAAATTTTACCGCGCGCGTCGCTTTCTAGTAGCACGTGCCACGTGGTTTTCACTTTTTGTTGAATAAAATCAAATCGGGTCAATAGAATTTTTTGGTTTTTTGCTATTATTTAATTTTAATTAAGACAGACCTTTTGAAGGAATAAAACTACTAGGTCGTCGCTTTACTTTTTAAACTAAAAACACTTAAAGTTCGTTAATTTATTATAATTTTGGTTTTCTGACCTTAACTTCAGTTCCCGTTGTGATAGAGATGTGCTCTAAACTGCATTTGTTTAGTCCTCTTGTCATGCGTCTGATGGTGTGCCTAAATCCAACCGCTGACCACCGGTTTCCGGAACATGTGGCACGTGGTCTTTGTTTTTTTCCGTGATTTCGGCCGAATCCTTGGTTCGATTTTTCGGTGAAGGGGCTCGTTGGACGCGCAAAAATTATGCGCACAGATGGACGTTCGAAAAACACGGGGGTATCGCGATGGATCCGGAGAAAAATTCAAAAAACACTGCCCTTTTTAGGGTAAAAAACTGTTTTTTTCACAATAACTCCTCAAAGATCGCTTTCCGGTTAAAACTTTTTATTGTATCGTGTGCGGCACACTTTCCCGCACAATTTGATGTGTAACACGGCACTGTTGCTAACACTATTACCACCTCAAAGAATTTTTAAGCGTGGAGCCAAAGGCAAACGATGCTTTCCGAGGGGCGCTCGGGGCGTAACGGGTTAGGTTAGGTTAGGTTAGGTTAGGTTAGGTTAGGTTAGGTTAGGTTAGGTTAGGTTAGGTTAGGTTAGGTTAGGTTAGGTTAGGTTAGGTTAGGTTAGGTTAGGTTAGGTTAGGTTAGGTTAGGTTAGGTTAGGTTAGGTTAGGTTAGGTTAGGTTAGGTTAGGTTAGGTTAGGTTAGGTTAGGTTAGGTTAGGTTAGGTTAGGTTAGGTTAGGTTAGGTTAGGTTAGGTTAGGTTAGGTTAGGTTAGGTTAGGTTAGGTTAGGTTAGGTTAGGTTAGGTTAGGTTAGGTTAGGTTAGGTTAGGTTAGGTTAGGTTAGGTTAGGTTAGGTTAGGTTAGGTTAGGTTAGGTTAGGTTAGGTTAGGTTAGGTTAGGTTAGGTTAGGTTAGGTTAGGTTAGGTTAGGTTAGGTTAGGTTAGGTTAGGTTAGGTTAGGTTAGGTTAGGTTAGGTTAGGTTAGGTTAGGTTAGGTTAGGTTAGGTTAGGTTAGGTTAGGTTAGGTTAGGTTAGGTTAGGTTAGGTTAGGTTAGGTTAGGTTAGGTTAGGTTAGGTTAGGTTAGGTTAGGTTAGGTTAGGTTAGGTTAGGTTAGGTTAGGTTAGGTTAGGTTAGGTTAGGTTAGGTTAGGTTAGGTTAGGTTAGGTTAGGTTAGGTTAGGTTAGGTTAGGTTAGGTTAGGTTAGGTTAGGTTAGGTTAGGTTAGGTTAGGTTAGGTTAGGTTAGGTTAGGTTAGGTTAGGTTAGGTTAGGTTAGGTTAGGTTAGGTTAGGTTAGGTTAGGTTAGGTTAGGTTAGGTTGGGATGCTCTCTTATAATTTGACTAGGCTATTCTCATTGGATTCTGATCTTTCCTTGCGATTTGGTTGTTGAAAATTTCACTTTTAGTGAAATTTTCAGCTTCTTTTCTGTTTTTCGTGTTGTTTGTCTATTTTCGTTTTGTTTCGTGTTATATGTGTGGTTTTTAACTTCGGCCAAAGATTTTCTCTCCCACCGAGTCAGTCGTGGGCAGGGCCCTCGACTGGTCGATGGAGTCGGAGGAATTTTCGGACCGTAGTAATCGGGAGATTGTTCAGAGACCCTGTTCAGTCTCCCCTATCCTGACGAATGTGGGGCCTGCATCCATGGATAGTGTCACCAGCCGGGCTGGTCAATCTGATGGAGGGACTTCGAGGAAGAGAACCCTGCAAAGTAAATTCTTGGTAGGGAAATCAGACTCGGAGTCGGACGTTGAACTGGAGCTCTCTAAAACCCTTGCTCCGAAGATATCACGTGCGCGAGGCGGTCGCGGCTATAATCATAGCGTTGGACTGTCTCAAGCTCGACGTGAGCTGAGAGCTGCTGAAGTCTCTGACACGGAGGGTGACTCCACCCTGACGGATGGAGATCGTAACTTAGAGCGCGCCGCTAAAACCGGCAAAGGTAGGAAGAGCCCTGAGCCTTCGGCTGAGGCTCTGATACAGTTGGCGGAGGAGGACGCAGATCGTCTGGTCCAGGTTTCGACGAAGTCTAAAAACCTTAAGGGTACCTTCGTCCGTGACATTAGAGTGGCTTCACAATCTTTGCTGAAGACGGTACATGCACTGGCCTCTAGGTCCGCGAGCGAGGAAGTGAAGAGGCTGCAGGCGGACAATAAACGTCTGAAAGGGCAGTTGTCGGCGCTGCAACAAGAGGTAGTAGCATTGAGACGGGCGTTCTCCGAGGAGAACACTCGTCGAAATAGTCCTGCTGCCGCTGTGCGGGAGAAGGAGATTACGCGAGAACCGGATGGGCTATCTAAGGGGGAACTGTGCGAGATGCTCGACCGCTTCCAACGGGAGGTGACCGAGCGGTTCGGGCGTATCCTGGGAGCCAGACTGGAGGGGCTCGAGGTGGATGGCCGTCTTCTGCCGGCCCAGTCTCATCGGCCGCCCCTGTCCGGCGATGCTCGAAAGGAGAAGAGGACAGCTCCTTCTTCGCAACCGGTCGCTCCGACGACCCTCGCCCCACCGGCAAACATGCCGAAGGAGGCGAGACCCAAAAAGGTGACCAAGGCTCCGGTTCACGAAGCAGTACGTGCCTCGGTGCAAATCGCAGGCCCGTCGCGGGAGGAGCAGCCAGTCGTCCTGGAACAGTGGGTGACCGTGGCCAAGAAGCCCAAGAAAAAGGCAACACCTGCGGTCGAAGCCGCCAAAGCCAAGGCCGCTAAGCCCAAGATGCCCAGGGCGCCAAAATCCTTGGCGGTGGTGCTGGCCCTGAAGCCGGAGGCTGTGGCGGGGGGTGCCACCTACAAGGACGCCATCGCCAAGGCGAAGGGCGTCGGTAGATATGGGAGCGCTGGGCATCGGACCGGCCAAGTTCCGCACCGGAATAACGGGGTCTCGGATCATCGAGCTCCCCAAGGAGACCACCGCTGCCCAGGCGGACACTCTTGCGGCAAAAATCGGCGAGGCGCTGGGCGATGCCGCCAGAGTCACCAGGCCAACGAAGACGGCCAACGTTCGTCTGTCGGGATTGGATGACTCCGTGACAGAGGACGAGATCCGGATGGCCGTGGCGGACAAGGCAGGTTGTGCGACGGAGGCCGTTAGGGTGGGCAAAATAACCGTGGGCTACACTGGGGTGGGGTCAACAGTCGTGTCCTGCCCTGTTGAGGCAATCCAAAAGTTGGCTGATGCTGGCCGAATATGCGTCGGCTGGAGCGTCGCCTCACTAAAGGTCCTGGAGCAGCGCCCAATGCGATGCTACCGCTGCATGGGTGTCGGCCATCCGCAGATCCTGTGTCCCTCTGCAAAGGACCGCAGTGGTCTTTGTTTACCACTGTGGTCAGGAGGGGCATATTGCGGCGGGCTGCACTGCCCAAGCGAAATGTGCAGTGTGTGCGGACCGAGGGTTACCTTCGGAGCACCGCATGGGCGGAATGAACTGTAACCCCTCCCCGGTAAAGGGCCGCCCCATGCAGTGGGGTGCTGCCTCCCGTTCGTCGGCCACACCGGTCTCCCCTGCGGTAACACCTATGGAAACTGTTGATGTTGAATAGACCCATAGGTAAAATACTGCAGGGGAACCTGAACCGCTCGGCTGGGGCTCAGGACTTGTTGTGCCAGTCCGCAGCCGAGTGGAACATCGATCTGGCTGTGATCGCGGAGCCAAATTTTGTCCCATCATCCACAAAGTGGGTGGGGGCAACTGATGGCCTTGCCGCGATCATGGTGACTGGTGTGGCCCCCCCTCTTACGATGGTAGAGAGGGGAGCCGGCTACGTGGCGGCACGATGGGGAGGACTAGTGGTAGTATCCACTTACTTCTCCCCGAACGGCAGCCGGGTAGACTTTGAGAGTCTCCTGGCTGCTGTAGAGGGAGTGGTCCGGCGAGCGGCCCCTTATTCGGTGCTGGTGGCGGGGGACCTAAACGCGAAGTCATGCGCGTGGGGGTCTCCCAGCCCGAATGTCCGGGGAGGTATTCTGGAGTCTTGGGTTCTGTCCCTGGGACTCCAGATACTCAATAGGGGCGCGGCCCCCACCTGCACCCGCTGGCAGGGCACGTCTATTGTGGATGTGTCCTTCGCCACTCCGTCACTCGCGGCCCGCATCAGGGATTGGCGGGTGATGGAGGATGTGGAGACTCTATCGGACCATATGTATATCCGATATGAGGTCTCCACGGCGTCCCCGGGGACCCCTCTGCGACTTGGCCGGACGGCGGGCGCCTCACCTTTTCCGAGGTGGGGACTCGCCCGTCTCCAGCCTGATGTCGCGGAGGAGGCGGCATTGGTGCGAGCCTGGGCTGAGGTACCGGAGGCCATCGCAGGGGACGCCGACGGCATGGCGGAGTTGTTTGCGGACGACATGAAGGTTGTCTGCGACGCCGCCATGCCGAGGGTGCAGGCCTGCTCTCCGAACAGGGGGCAGGTATACTGGTGGACGCCCGAGCTCTCGGGTTTGCGTGCCACCAGTATGGGGGCCAGGCGCGCCTATCAGCGGTGCCGCAGGCGTGCCACGAAAGTACCTGGTGAAGAGGAAACTCTTCACCGGGCCTACTCTGATGCCAACACGGCCCTGCGATCTGCCATCTGCAGGGCCAAGAATGATGCCTGGGAACAATTCCTGGGTATCTTAAATAACGACCCCTGGGGACGGCCCTACAGGGTAATTAGGGGGAAGCTTGCTGCTGCAGCTCCCCCTACATCCTGCATGGAGCCGGGACTATTGCAGAGGGTCCTAGGGACCTTATTTCCAAACCCTGGACCCTTTGTGCCCCCGCGCATGATGGCCCCGGGATCTCCGCTGGAGGAGCGGACCGACGGTCCTCCTGTGACCCAGGTGGAGTTCGATATGGCCAGAATACGTCTTAGACGCAAAAAGAAGACGCCGGGACCGGACGGTGTCCCAGCCAAAGTCCTGGCCATTGCCCTGGGCCCCTTGGGGGACCGTTTTCGCGCGGCGCTGGATGCCTGCATCGCGACGGTTCGCTTCCCCAGGCGTTGGAGAGTCGGCAGGCTCTGCTTGCTCCGCAAGGAGAGCCGTCCTGCGGATTCCCCGGCGGGCTACCGACCGATTGTATTACTCGAGGAGGCGGCGAAGGCTTTTGAGAAAATTCTCGCCTCCCGCATCGTCGAGCACCTGGAGGGCACGGGGGCCGGATCTGGCGGAATGCCAGTACGGCTTCCGGACGGGCCGGTCGACGATGGACGCACTCGGACACCTCAAGAGGTGGACGGTGCTGGCCACGGCTAGGGGGGAGGTGGCGATCGTGGTGTCCCTTGGACATCGCGAATGCATTTAACA
>CAKOGX010000016.1:0-2500 GCA_934045075.1 Yponomeuta sedellus
AGCCATCGCGGATAAGCTAGGAGTAAGCAAGGTTCTGATCGGAGGTGACGTGAATGCGTGGAGTATTTGGTGGGGCAGCACCAGGGACAATGAGAAAGGAGACATAATGGCCGGTACACTACACGAGATGGGACTACATGTTCTTAACGAAGGAACAGAGCCTACGTTTGAGGTACTACGAGGAGATAAACAGTGCCAGAGTCGCGTCGATGTGACTGCGTGTGGAATGGAGCTGCTGAACTTTATCCAGGACTGGAAAGTGGAGAAAGAAATAACACCAAGTTCGGACCACCACACAATATCGTTTAAAATTAGAAGGGAAATAACAAAGAGAGACACTAGCAAAGAAACCACAAGAAAATACAATACAAAAAAAGTAAATTGGGTTGAATTTGGAAACAAAGTTAAATATAAATTAGAGTATAATAGTATAAATAAAGAGACGATAATAAATATAAGCGATAAGATAAACTTAAAAGTATTAGTAGATAAATATATAGAAACAGTAAATAATGTTTGTAAAGAAACTTTACCTCCAATTAAAAAACACAATAAAGTAAATATACCGTGGTGGTCTGAAGAACTGGAGGAGTTGAAGAAAGATGTCGCTCGGAAGAGGAAAAGAATTCCTCACGCAGCAGCTCGAAGACGTCCGCACGTGGTCCAGGAGTTCCTGGAAGCAAAAAAGAGCTACGAAGACAGGGTTAACGAAGCGTCGACACAGGGGTGGAAAGAGTTCTGTGGAAAGCAGACCCATGAGAGCATGTGGGATGGGATCTACAGGGTCTTGAGGCAAACAGCAAGAAGAACGGAGGATCAACCGATGGTACTGGATGGAGTTGCCCTCAGTAAAGAACAATCCGTGAAGCTGATAGCTGAGACGTTCTTTCCTGAGGACAATCCAGACGATGACGATATCTACCATAAGAGGGTCAGGAAAGAAGCGGAAGAAAGCGAAGACCGTAGAAGCGAACCGCACGATCCACCGTTCACCAAAGTAGAGGTGATGCAGGCTGCCAAAAGTTTCCATCCCAAGAAAGCTCCAGGAGTGGACGGGTTTACTGCGGACATCGTCCTGGCCGTAATCATGGCCAACACGGAAGTCTTCGTGGGGATAGCGAACAAGTGCCTCGAAATTGGTTACTTCCCCGTGCAGTGGAAGGAGGCGACGGTTGTCATTCTCCGGAAGCCGGGGAAGGAGAACTACACGCAGCCGAAATCATACCGTCCGATAGGGCTTCTCTCAATACTCGGGAAGGTACTAGAAAAGGCGATGATCCAGAGAATCCGGTGGCACACGATCCCTCGTATGAGCCGGCGCCAATATGGCTTTATGCCGGGCCGCTGTACGGAGGACGCCCTCTATGACCTGGTGGAACACATTAGAGGTAACCTTGATAGGAAACTGATTAATGTGTTGATATCCCTGGACATAGAGGGTGCCTTCGACAGTGCATGGTGGCCTGCCATGAGGTGTAGGTTAAAGGAGAGCGGGTGCCCCCGGAACCTCAGGGATCTAGTCGACAGTTACCTGAGTGAGAGATGCGTTAAAGTTCGGTATGCGGGCCACGAGCACGGGAAGGTGACCAATAAGGGGTGCGTGCAGGGTTCCATAGGTGGTCCCACTTTCTGGAACCTCCTCCTGGATCCGCTTCTTCACGAACTCGACAGCAAAAACGTATACGGCCAGGCGTTCGCGGACGATATTGTTCTGGTTATCTCCGGAGAGAGTACACTGGAGATCGAAATGAAGGCAAACGGTGTCCTAGGGCATGTGTATGAGTGGGGTGTCAGAAATAAGTTGAAATTTGCTCCGCAAAAAACAAAAGCGATGACAATCACTCGAAGACAGAAGTATGACACCCCGCGCCTGCACATGGCCGGGACTGCTGTAGCTATGGTCGAGGAGGTAAAACTCCTCGGCCTGATCATAGATCACCGGTTGACCTTCGGGAAACACGTCGCCTATGTATGTACAAAAGCAGTCAATATTTACAAACAACTGGCACGGGCAGCAAAGGCGACGTGGGGCCTGAACCCGGAGATATGCAGAACAATATACGTCGCAGTGATAGAGCCTATAGTGTTGTATGCGTCGAGCGTTTGGGCAAAGAGTTCGGAGAGGAAGTGCGTTAGGGCTCAGCTGGATCGCATATCACGGTGCTTCGCGCAGAAGATAGCGAAGTCCTATCGTACAGCCTCTCTAAACTCAGTCCTAATCATAACGGGGCTGTTGCCTCTCGACCTCAGAGTTAGGGAGACGGCAGCCCTGTATGAGGAGAAAAGGGGGAAGTCGAGGGGGATCGTGGGGGATAGGTCGGTGGAGGTGGGACCGGATATGCCGCCCTTACATCCTGTGGAGGACCGGTTCCACACTTACGAGGAGCTCACGAGCGAGGAGCAGCTGGAGGCCCGAATGGAGAACGAATCGGTGCACATCTTCACAGATGGTAGCAAAATTGAGGGTAAGGTGGGGGCGGCACTCTCCTGGTGGGAGGGT
>CAKOGX010000016.1:7500-83000 GCA_934045075.1 Yponomeuta sedellus
CTAACCTAACCTAACCTAACCTAACCTAACCTAACCTAACCTAACCTAACCTAACCTAACCTAACCTAACCTAACCTAACCTAACCTAACCTAACCTAACCTAACCTAACCTAACCTAACCTAACCTAACCTAACCTAACCTAACCTAACCTAACCTAACCTAACCTAACCTAACCTAACCTAACCTAACCTAACCTAACCTAACCTAACCTAACCTAACCTAACCTAACCTAACCTAACCTAACCTAACCTAACCTAACCTAACCTAACCTAACCTAACCTAACCTAACCTAACCTAACCTAACCTAACCTAACCTAACCTAACCTAACCTAACCTAACCTAACCTAACCTAACCTAACCTAACCTAACCTAACCTAACCTAACCTAACCTAACCTAACCTAACCTAACCTAACCTAACCTAACCTAACCTAACCTAACCTAACCTAACCTAACCTAACCTAACCTAACCTAACCTAACCTAACCTAACCTAACCTAACCTAACCTAACCTAACCTAACCTAACCTAACCTAACCTAACCTAACCTAACCTAACCTAACCTAACCTAACCTAACCTAACCTAACCTAACCTAACCTAACCTAACCTAACCTAACCTAACCTAACCTAACCTAACCTAACCTAACCTAACCTAACCTAACCTAACCTAACCTAACCTAACCTAACCTAACCTAACCTAACCTAACCTAACCTAACCTAACCTAACCTAACCTAACCTAACCTAACCTAACCTAACCTAACCTAACCTAACCTAACCTAACCTAACCTAACCTAACCTAACCTAACCTAACCTAACCTAACCTAACCTAACCTAACCTAACCTAACCTAACCTAACCTAACCTAACCTAACCTAACCTAACCTAACCTAACCTAACCTAACCTAACCTAACCTAACCTAACCTAACCTAACCTAACCTAACCTAACCTAACCTAACCTAACCTAACCTAACCTAACCTAACCTAACCTAACCTAACCTAACCTAACCTAACCTAACCTAACCTAACCTAACCTAACCTAACCTAACCTAACCTAACCTAACCTAACCTAACCTAACCTAACCTAACCTAACCTAACCTAACCTAACCTAACCTAACCTAACCTAACCTAACCTAACCTAACCTAACCTAACCTAACCTAACCTAACCTAACCTAACCTAACCTAACCTAACCTAACCTAACCTAACCTAACCTAACCTAACCTAACCTAACCTAACCTAACCTAACCTAACCTAACCTAACCTAACCTAACCTAACCTAACCTAACCTAACCTAACCTAACCTAACCTAACCTAACCTAACCTAACCTAACCTAACCTAACCTAACCTAACCTAACCTAACCTAACCTAACCTAACCTAACCTAACCTAACCTAACCTAACCTAACCTAACCTAACCTAACCTAACCTAACCTAACCTAACCTAACCTAACCTAACCTAACCTAACCTAACCTAACCTAACCTAACCTAACCTAACCTAACCTAACCTAACCTAACCTAACCTAACCTAACCTAACCTAACCTAACCTAACCTAACCTAACCTAACCTAACCTAACCTAACCTAACCTAACCTAACCTAACCTAACCTAACCTAACCTAACCTAACCTAACCTAACCTAACCTAACCTAACCTAACCTAACCTAACCTAACCTAACCTAACCTAACCTAACCTAACCTAACCTAACCTAACCTAACCTAACCTAACCTAACCTAACCTAACCTAACCTAACCTAACCTAACCTAACCTAACCTAACCTAACCTAACCTAACCTAACCTAACCTAACCTAACCTAACCTAACCTAACCTAACCTAACCTAACCTAACCTAACCTAACCTAACCTAACCTAACCTAACCTAACCTAACCTAACCTAACCTAACCTAACCTAACCTAACCTAACCTAACCTAACCTAACCTAACCTAACCTAACCTAACCTAACCTAACCTAACCTAACCTAACCTAACCTAACCTAACCTAACCTAACCTAACCTAACCTAACCTAACCTAACCTAACCTAACCTAACCTAACCTAACCTAACCTAACCTAACCTAACCTAACCTAACCTAACCTAACCTAACCTAACCTAACCTAACCTAACCTAACCTAACCTAACCTAACCTAACCTAACCTAACCTAACCTAACCTAACCTAACCTAACCTAACCTAACCTAACCTAACCTAACCTAACCTAACCTAACCTAACCTAACCTAACCTAACCTAACCTAACCTAACCTAACCTAACCTAACCTAACCTAACCTAACCTAACCTAACCTAACCTAACCTAACCTAACCTAACCTAACCTAACCTAACCTAACCTAACCTAACCTAACCTAACCTAACCTAACCTAACCTAACCTAACCTAACCTAACCTAACCTAACCTAACCTAACCTAACCTAACCTAACCTAACCTAACCTAACCTAACCTAACCTAACCTAACCTAACCTAACCTAACCTAACCTAACCTAACCTAACCTAACCTAACCTAACCTAACCTAACCTAACCTAACCTAACCTAACCTAACCTAACCTAACCTAACCTAACCTAACCTAACCTAACCTAACCTAACCTAACCTAACCTAACCTAACCTAACCTAACCTAACCTAACCTAACCTAACCTAACCTAACCTAACCTAACCTAACCTAACCTAACCTAACCTAACCTAACCTAACCTAACCTAACCTAACCTAACCTAACCTAACCTAACCTAACCTAACCTAACCTAACCTAACCTAACCTAACCTAACCTAACCTAACCTAACCTAACCTAACCTAACCTAACCTAACCTAACCTAACCTAACCTAACCTAACCTAACCTAACCTAACCTAACCTAACCTAACCTAACCTAACCTAACCTAACCTAACCTAACCTAACCTTTTTTTTTTTTTTTTTTTTCGAGGAGAAATCCATTTACGGACTACCCACTGCTGGCGAGGCAGTGGGCTTGTGTGGGACTCGCCCAGTACCAATCTGGCACTGGGAATACCCACTAAAACTCCCCGTCTTCCTTTCATGCCCTTGTTGGGGGGGCGGTTTGGGACCTAAGTGTAATACACCAAACCACCCCCGGGCTGCCCGGCTTTTTGGCCGGGCTGGCGCCAATGGAGGATTACCTCAGGAAGATGAGGCAATCCCCAGACGTCAGGACTTGTGCAATGCACACGCCAGTGCCACTGGCGTGTGCAGTCCTACTTCAGGGCCGAAGAAGGCTAGTAGAGGCTACCCGCCTTCTTCTGCCCCTACGTCTGCGCCGGATGGGAGCGGCTAGAGCATCCTCCTCCCGCTCCCTCTCCGCAGCTTCCTTCGCCGAAACAACTGCCTCGGCGAAGGAAACGGCAGCCTCCCATACCTCCGAGCTGCCAAGCATGGCTACAACCATACTCGGCAACTCGGGGATGCTTCCGCCGAGCGCCGCCATGAGCTCGCGGCGCTCGTCCTGCCAAGCTGGGCACACGGAGAGTGTGTGCTCAGCCGTGTCGTCTAGGGAGTCGCAGTGGTGACACCGCGGTGTCTCCTCCCGACGGGCAACACGGTGCAGGTAGTGACCGAAACAACCATGTCCGGTCAAAACCTGCACCAGGCGGAAGGTGAGGCTGCCGTTCTGGCGCCCCAGCCACTCCTCCAGCACTGGGCGAATCGCCTCAATGGTTCGATGGCCAGCAGTCGGGTTGGCGAGCGCCTCCGCCCACCAGCGAAGGGCCTCTTCCCGCGCCACAGTCCTTACCCGCTCCACTTCCGCTGGGACGGGCCGTTCACCCCGCATCCGCGCCATCAGTCTGCGCTGGTACACCCGCGCCAGCACAGAGGCCTCGATGTCCCAGGGCGGCGTTCCCGCGAGAACACATGCCGCCCCGTGACTCACCGTGCGGTAGGCCCGCACAGCGCGGGTTGCAATGACCCTCTGCGGCCGGCGCAAGAGGGCTCGGATGCGGGGCGTGAGGCTCTCTGCCCACACCGGGGCCCCGTATAGTGCCATCGACCGTATCACCCCGTGATACAGCCGACGGCACGCTGCTCCCGGCCCTCCCACATTGGGAAGGAGCCGTCCGAGTGCAGCTGCGGCGGAGCACAGCCGGGGAGCGAGGAGCCTGAAGTGCTCCTCGAAACTCCAGCGAGGGTCCAGAATGAGGCCGAGGTACTTCATGTGCACCTCGACCGGAATCCGGACCCCATCCACTCGGACATGGAGCCCCGGTGGGGTTCTGCGTCGAGGGGCGTGAAAAGCCATGGCCCTCGTTTTACTGAGGGCCACTTCCAGCCCCAGGAGGCGAATGCGCCGGACAACCATGGAGGTGCCGACCGACGCACGGCGGACCGCATCCTCCCAGTCTCCTGCTGCCGCCGCTACAAGAGTGTCGTCCGCGAAGCAGACGACCTCCATCCGCGGCAGAGACTGTCCACGGAGGACCCAGTTGTACCCCAGGTTCCATAGTAGAGGGCCTAGTACGGAACCCTGGGGCACTCCCGCCTCTACCCGCCACGGCTCGACACGACCCTCCGCACTCTCATATAGGACCACCCGGTCTTGCAGGTAGTCCCTGACGAGAGCGCAGAGGTACGGAGGCACTCGGTGGAATTTGAGTGCCTCCTCAATGCATTCGTGGGGGATGGTGTTGAATGCGTTCGCGATGTCCAAGGACACCACGATCGCCACCTCCCCCCTTGCCGCGGCGAGTACCGTCCACCTCCTGAGGTGCCCAAGCGCGTCCATAGTGGACCGGCCCGTGCGGAAGCCGTACTGGCATTCCGCCAGGTCCGGCCCCGTGCCCTCCAGATGCTCGATGATGCGGGAGGCGAGAATCTTCTCAAAGGCCTTCGCCGCCTCACCGAGCAAAACAATTGGCCTATAACCCGCCGGGGAATCCGCAGGACGGCTCTCCTTTCGGAGCAGGCACAGCCGCCCAACCCTCCAGCGCTTGGGGAAGCGGACCGTCGCGATGCAGGCATCCAGCATCGCTCGGAAACGGTCCCCCAAGGGACCCAGGGCAATGGCCAGGACTCTGGCTGGGACTCCGTCCGGCCCCGGCGTCTTCTTCTTGCGCCGGAGACGAATCCTCGCCACGTCAAATTCCGCCTGGGTCACAGGAGGACCGTCGGTCCGCTCCTCCAGCGTAGATCCGGGGGCCATCATGCGTGGGGGTATAAAGGGTCCGGGATTCGGAAACAGAGTCCCTAAGACCCTCCGCAGCAGCCCTGGCTCCATACAAGATGTAGGGGGAGCTGCAGCAGATAGCTTCCCCCTAATTACCCTGTAAGGCCGTCCCCAGGGGTCACTGTTTAGGATGCCCAGGAATTGCTCCCAGGCATCGTTCTTGGCCCTGCAGATGGCGGTTCTCAGGGCCGTGTTGGCTTCGGTGTAAGCCCGGTGAAGAGTTTCCTCTTCCCCGGGCGCTTTCATTGCGCGCCTACGGCACCGCTGGTAAGCGCGCCTGGCCCCCATACTGGCGGCACGCAGACCCGAGAGCTCGGGCGTCCACCAGTATACCTGCCCCCTGTTCGGAGGGCAGGCCTGCACCCTCGGCATGGCGGCGTCGCAGACAACCTTCATGTCATCCGCGAACAACTCCGCCATGCCGTCGGCGTCCCCTGCGATGGCCTCCGGCACCTCTGCCCAAGCCCGCACCATCGCCGCCTCCTCCGCGATATCAGGCTGGAGACGGGCAAGTCCCCACCTCGGAAAGGGTGAGGCGCCCGCCGTCCGACCGAGCCGCAGAGAGGTCCCGGGGAACGCCGTGGAGACCTCGTATCGGACATACAAGTGATCCGATAGGGTCTCCACTTCCTCCATCACCCGCCAATCCCTGATGCGGGCTGCGAGTGACGGAGTGGCGAAGGACACATCAACAATGGACGTGCCCTGCCAGCGGGTGCAGGTAGGAGCGGTGCCCCTGTTGAGGATCTGGAGTCCCAGGGACAGAACCCAGGACTCCAGAATACCTCCACGGACGTTCGGGCTGGGAGACCCCCACGCGGCAGATTTCGCGTTTAGGTCCCCCGCCACCAGCACCGAACTAGGAGCCGCTCGACGGACCACTCCCTCAACAGCAGCCAGGAGACTCTCAAAGTCTACCCGGCTGCCGTTCGGAGAGAAGTAGGTGGATACCACCACCATCCCTCCCCATCGTGCCGCCACGTAGCCAGCACCCCTCTCGACCATTGCAAGAGGGGGGGCCACACCGGTCACCATGATCGCGGCAAGGCCATCACTTGCCCCCACCCACTTCGGGGATGATGGGACAGAGTTTGGCTCCGCGACCACGGCCAAATCAATGTTCCACTCGGCTGCGGACTGGCACAGCAAGTCCTGAGCCCGAGCCGAGCGGTTCAGATTCCCCTGCAGTATTTTACCTATGGGACTAATCGACATCGACAGTTTCCATAGGTATCACTGCAGGGGAGGCCGGTGCGGCCGACGAGCGGGAGGCAGAACCCCACTGCATGGGGCGACCCTTGACCGGGGAGGGATTGCAGCGCATTCCACCCATGCGGTGCTCCGAGGGTAGGCCTCGGTCTGCACACACTGCGCATTTGGCTTGAGCAGTGCAGCCCGCCGCAATGTGTCCCTCCTGTCCGCATTGGTAACAAAGTCCACTACGGTCCTTTGCAGAGGGACACAGGGCTTGCGGATGACCGACACCCATGCACCGGTAACACCGCATTGGGCGCTGCTCCAGAACCCTCAGAGTGGCAACGCTCCAGCCGACACAAATTCGGCCGGCATCAGCAAGCTTTTTAATGGCCTCAACGGGGCAGGTCACCACCGTTGACTCCACCCCGTTGTAGCCCGCAACCATTTTGCCCACTCTGACGGCCTCTGGGGAGCAGTCTGCCTTTGCCGCCACGGCCAAGCGGATTTCTTCCTCCGTCACCGAGTCGTCCAATCCCGACAGCCTGACATTGGCCGTCTTCGTTGGCCTGGTGACTTTGGCGGCATCACCCAGCGCCTCTCCAATCTTTGCCGCCAAGGTGTCTGCCTGGGCAGCGGTCGTCTCCTTAGGGAGCTCAATGATCCGAGCCCCCGTTATTCCAGTGCGGAATTTAGCCGGTCCAATGCCCAGTGCCCCCAGATTTACCGACGCCTTCGCCTTGGCGATGGCGTCCTTATAGGTGGCGCCCTCCGCCACCGCCTCCGGCTTCAGGGCCAGCACCACCGCCAAGGATTTAGGCGCCTTGGGCATCCTGGGCTGCACGGCCTTGGCTTTAACCGCTTCCGGCGCAGGTGCTGGCTTCTTCTTGGGCTTCTTTTTAGCCACAGTCACCCACTGCTCAAGAACGACCGGCTGGTCCTCCCGCGACGGGCCCGCAATCTGCACCGAGGCTCGTGCTGGTTCGGGAACCGAGGCCTTGGCCACCTTCTTGGGCCTCGCCTCCTTCGGCATGTTTGCCGGTGGGGCGAGGGTCGTCGGTGCTCCGGATTGCGAAGGAGCTGTCCCCTTCCCCTTACGGGCATCCCCAGCCAAAGGGGGCCGATGAGATTGGGCCGGCAGAAGGCGGCCATCCACCTCAAGCCCCTCCAAGCGGGCCCCCAGAATATGTCCGAACCGCTCGGTCACCTCCCGCTGAAAGCTGTCGAGCATCTCAGACAGCTCCCTCCTAGAAAGCCCATCAGACTCTCGTGGGATTTCCAACTCCCTCGCAGCGGCGATAGGGCTATTTCGACGAGTGTTCTCCTCCGTGAACGCCCGCCTCAATGCCACGACCTCCTGTTGCAGCGCCGACAATTGCCCTTTCAGGCGCTTATTGTCGGCCTGCAGCCTCTTTACCTCCCCGTTCGCAGACCTAACGGCCAGAGCACGGACAGTCTTTAGCATCGACTGTGCTGCCACGCGGATATCCCGGACAAAGGTCCCCTTCAAGTTTTTCGACTTAGTCGAAACCTCAACCAGGCGACCCGCATCCTCCTCCGCCAACTGTATGAGTGCCTCAGTCGACATTTCCGGGCTACTCCTTCCCTTGCCGTTCCCGACACGCTCCCCATCCGTGAGGGTGGAGTCGCTCTCCGTGTCGGGAATTCCAGCCGCTTTCATCTCGCGCCGGGCTTGAGACAGCCCAACACTATGGCTGTAGCCACGTCCTCCTCGTGCTCGCGAGACCTTTGGCGCCAGCGTTTCAGTGAGGTTCAGCTCAGCGTCCGACTCCGAGTCCGATTTTCCTGCAAAAAGTTTATTTTGCAAGGGTCTCTTCCTCGTCGTTTTTCCGTCAGGGTTGCCAGCCAGGCTGGCATCACTGTCCCTCGATTGGGACGCCGGCCCCAAGTGCGACAGGATTGGAGAAAAACCGGGTCTCTGAGCAGTATTCCTCCGCTCCGAACATCCACTCCGATCTGAAAATTCCTCCGACTCCATCGACCAGTCAAGGGCCCTGCCCACAACTGACTCGGTGGGGGAGAAAATCTTTGACCGGGGTCAAAAACAACACATAAGACACGAAAAAACAGACAAAACTGAACAATCAAAACAAAAAACGAAAAAGAAGACAAAAATTCCACTAAAAGTGAAATTTTCACCAACCAAGTCGCAGAGAACAATCAGGATCCGAATAGAACAGCAAACCTAACCTAACCTAACCTAACCTAACCTAACCTAACCTAACCTAACCTAACCTAACCTAACCTAACCTAACCTAACCTAACCTAACCTAACCTAACCTAACCTAACCTAACCTAACCTAACCTAACCTAACCTAACCTAACCTAACCTAACCTAACCTAACCTAACCTAACCTAACCTAACCTAACCTAACCTAACCTAACCTAACCTAACCTAACCTAACCTAACCTAACCTAACCTAACCTAACCTAACCTAACCTAACCTAACCTAACCTAACCTAACCTAACCTAACCTAACCTAACCTAACCTAACCTAACCTAACCTAACCTAACCTAACCTAACCTAACCTAACCTAACCTAACCTAACCTAACCTAACCTAACCTAACCTAACCTAACCTAACCTAACCTAACCTAACCTAACCTAACCTAACCTAACCTAACCTAACCTAACCTAACCTAACCTAACCTAACCTAACCTAACCTAACCTAACCTAACCTAACCTAACCTAACCTAACCTAACCTAACCTAACCTAACCTAACCTAACCTAACCTAACCTAACCTAACCTAACCTAACCTAACCTAACCTAACCTAACCTAACCTAACCTAACCTAACCTAACCTAACCTAACCTAACCTAACCTAACCTAACCTAACCTAACCTAACCTAACCTAACCTAACCTAACCTAACCTAACCTAACCTAACCTAACCTAACCTAACCTAACCTAACCTAACCTAACCTAACCTAACCTAACCTAACCTAACCTAACCTAACCTAACCTAACCTAACCTAACCTAACCTAACCTAACCTAACCTAACCTAACCTAACCTAACCTAACCTAACCTAACCTAACCTAACCTAACCTAACCTAACCTAACCTAACCTAACCTAACCTAACCTAACCTAACCTAACCTAACCTAACCTAACCTAACCTAACCTAACCTAACCTAACCTAACCTAACCTAACCTAACCTAACCTAACCTAACCTAACCTAACCTAACCTAACCTAACCTAACCTAACCTAACCTAACCTAACCTAACCTAACCTAACCTAACCTAACCTAACCTAACCTAACCTAACCTAACCTAACCTAACCTAACCTAACCTAACCTAACCTAACCTAACCTAACCTAACCTAACCTAACCTAACCTAACCTAACCTAACCTAACCTAACCTAACCTAACCTAACCTAACCTAACCTAACCTAACCTAACCTAACCTAACCTAACCTAACCTAACCTAACCTAACCTAACCTAACCTAACCTAACCTAACCTAACCTAACCTAACCTAACCTAACCTAACCTAACCTAACCTAACCTAACCTAACCTAACCTAACCTAACCTAACCTAACCTAACCTAACCTAACCTAACCTAACCTAACCTAACCTAACCTAACCTAACCTAACCTAACCTAACCTAACCTAACCTAACCTAACCTAACCTAACCTAACCTAACCTAACCTAACCTAACCTAACCTAACCTAACCTAACCTAACCTAACCTAACCTAACCTAACCTAACCTAACCTAACCTAACCTAACCTAACCTAACCTAACCTAACCTAACCTAACCTAACCTAACCTAACCTAACCTAACCTAACCTAACCTAACCTAACCTAACCTAACCTAACCTAACCTAACCTAACCTAACCTAACCTAACCTAACCTAACCTAACCTAACCTAACCTAACCTAACCTAACCTAACCTAACCTAACCTAACCTAACCTAACCTAACCTAACCTAACCTAACCTAACCTAACCTAACCTAACCTAACCTAACCTAACCTAACCTAACCTAACCTAACCTAACCTAACCTAACCTAACCTAACCTAACCTAACCTAACCTAACCTAACCTAACCTAACCTAACCTAACCTAACCTAACCTAACCTAACCTAACCTAACCTAACCTAACCTAACCTAACCTAACCTAACCTAACCTAACCTAACCTAACCTAACCTAACCTAACCTAACCTAACCTAACCTAACCTAACCTAACCTAACCTAACCTAACCTAACCTAACCTAACCTAACCTAACCTAACCTAACCTAACCTAACCTAACCTAACCTAACCTAACCTAACCTAACCTAACCTAACCTAACCTAACCTTTTTTTTTTTTTTTTTTTTTTTTTTTATCGAGGAGAAATCCATTTACGGACTACCCGCCGCTAGCAAGCGGCGGGCGCGTGTGGGACTCGCCCAGCACCACTAGGGCGCTGGGAATACCCACTAAAACTCCCCGTCTTCCATTCATGCCCTTGCTTGGGGGTGGCCTGGGACCTATATAATTCACCAGTCCACCCCCGGGCTGCCCAGCTTGCGAGCTGGGCTGGCACCAATAGGGGACTGCCTCGGAAGATAAGGCAATCCCCTTGACATCTGGATGAATGCACGCGCCAGAAGTGGCACGTGCAAACGAACTTAAGGGCGGAAGAGGTCCAGCAGAAACTACCAGCCCTCTCCCGCCCTCACATCTGCGCCGGAGTGGAGCGGCTGGAGGCTCCTCCTCCCTCCGCTCCACCCCCGCAGTCCACCATACGCACCAATGCGCCGCCCTCCCCCCCCGCCCCACTGCCCCTGCAATGGGACAAGAAGAGGGCGGCGCATCGATGCGAGGCCCATCACGTCGCTCACCAGCGCTTCTCTGCCGAGGCAGAGAAGGTGGAGAGCGACCGCGTGGGCCCTCTCCGTGTCAGAGGCGGAGGAGCGGGATACCCTCCGCCCCGGCCATCCGGTCCGACTGGTACGAGGCGCCCGAAAGCGCCCCCCCCAGCCGGACTTCCTTCTCTTGGTCGCCTGGGCCCCACTCCACAGTGTGAAGCAGGGACCAGGCGACGACACCACGTACCACTCCGAAGAGCGGTACCTCCGGTCCGACTGGTACGAGGCGCCCGAAAGCGCCCCCCCCAGCCGGACCTCCTCCTCTTGGTCGCCTGGGCCCCACTCCACAGTGTGAAGCAGGGACCAGGCGACGACACCACGTACCACTCCGAAGAGCGGTACCTCCGGTCCGACTGGTACGAGGCGCCCGAAAGCGCCCCCCCCAGCCGGACCTCCTCCTCTTAGTCACCTGGGCCCCACTCCACAGTGTGAAGCAGGGACCAGGCGACGCCACCGGATTCCAGATTTTTCGCCGCTGGCCAGCAAGATCCCATAAAGAGAAGTTACTGACCAGCGCCCAGGGTGCACCGGCCCTTGCCACTTACCCTTCCTACTGGTTCAAGATGAATCAGCAGGAACGGAAGCGGAAGGGCACACGGGAAGGTAATCTGGCATCGCACCCCAACCTAACCTAACCTAACCTAACCTAACCTAACCTAACCTAACCTAACCTAACCTAACCTAACCTAACCTAACCTAACCTAACCTAACCTAACCTAACCTAACCTAACCTAACCTAACCTAACCTAACCTAACCTAACCTAACCTAACCTAACCTAACCTAACCTAACCTAACCTAACCTAACCTAACCTAACCTAACCTAACCTAACCTAACCTAACCTAACCTAACCTAACCTAACCTAACCTAACCTAACCTAACCTAACCTAACCTAACCTAACCTAACCTAACCTAACCTAACCTAACCTAACCTAACCTAACCTAACCTAACCTAACCTAACCTAACCTAACCTAACCTAACCTAACCTAACCTAACCTAACCTAACCTAACCTAACCTAACCTAACCTAACCTAACCTAACCTAACCTAACCTAACCTAACCTAACCTAACCTAACCTAACCTAACCTAACCTAACCTAACCTAACCTAACCTAACCTAACCTAACCTAACCTAACCTAACCTAACCTAACCTAACCTAACCTAACCTAACCTAACCTAACCTAACCTAACCTAACCTAACCTAACCTAACCACGTATAAACTCATTTTGGTTTTTGCTCCCACCTACTCTTGCCGCACCTCGTTGGACGCGTCTCGTCGCCGGCTTCTTGAATCTGCAAAAAGAATAAATTTAGCTCTTATAGTTTTCTTAAAAAACCGTTAAAACTACGATTTTCCTACTAAAAACACACATTTTCTTAAATAAATCCTTAAATTCCCCCTCAAACCCGTTTTAACTGCCACGGTTCGCACCGGGCAATCGTCCCATTTCTTTGGAGACCTCTCCCAGCCCGCTACGTGGAATATCTTGCGTTTTATCGCCGTTTTATCGATTTCCACCTAGTCTCTAAAGTCTACCTTAGGGCACCGACATTTTCATACATCACGTATAAACTCATTTTGGTTTTTGCTCCCACCTACTCTTGCCGCACCTCGTTGGACGCGTCTCGTCGCCGGCTTCTTGAATCTGCAAAAAGAATAAATTTAGCTCTTATAGTTTTCTTAAAAAACCGTTAAAACTACGATTTTCCTACTAAAAACACACATTTTCTTAAATAAATCCTTAAATTCCCCCTCAAACCCGTTTTAACTGCCACGGTTCGCACCGGGCAATCGTCCCATTTCTTTGGAGACCTCTCCCAGCCCGCTACGTGGAATATCTTGCGTTTTATCGCCGTTTTATCGATTTCCACCTAGTCTCTAAAGTCTACCTTAGGGCACCGACATTTTCATACATCACGTATAAACTCATTTTGGTTTTTGCTCCCACCTACTCTTGCCGCACCTCGTTGGACGCGTCTCGTCGCCGGCTTCTTGAATCTGCAAAAAGAATAAATTTAGCTCTTATAGTTTTCTTAAAAAACCGTTAAAACTACGATTTTCCTACTAAAAACACACATTTTCTTAAATAAATCCTTAAATTCCCCCTCAAACCCGTTTTAACTGCCACGGTTCGCACCGGGCAATCGTCCCATTTTTTTGCCCGCCACCCACCCCACCCCCCCGCCCCACCGACCCTCCCCGGATTTTTCTAAGTCCTAGACTTTTTCGAGGAGATTAAACTGGGTTTTTCATAATTTACCGCGCACTTATTAGCCTTACCCACTCGTGTCGCACCTTCCTAGAAGCGCCCCATCATTAGCTCCTCGGATCTGAAATAAAAACAACATTAAATTCAGTAGTTTCAGCAACATAAAATAAAACACTTGCATTTTCCCGCAAGTTTCACATTCTTCGAGCTTTTCTCGCTATAACTTTGTCAATTTCCGTCGGACCTCATCCGAACTACCACTCTTCGCTTTGTGGGCCTCCCCAAATCGCCGTTTTATCGATTTCCACCTAGTCTCTAAAGTCTACCTTAGGGCACCGACATTTTCATACATCACGTATAAACTCATTTTGGTTTTTGCTCCCACCTACTCTTGCCGCACCTCGTTGGACGCGTCTCGTCGCCGGCTTCGCGAATCTGCGAAAGAAAAGATTTAGCTCTAATAGTTTTCTTAATAAACCGTCGCCACTAGTGTCGCACCTCGCGGAAAGCGCCGCTGTCTCCGTAACATAGCCCCACCAACCTCTTTCCGTCCTTCTTAGTCCTGGACTTTTAACAGCCTATTTAAGCGTGTATCTGAAGTTTTATCGCGAGGATGCTGAGGTCGCCGGTTGGGTCGACCTCTTGTCTGAGGACGAGGGACATTTTGGACCCCTCCGGCACGGCGCCCCCCCTCCTAGGTGACAGTCAGGACGAAGGGGACTTCCGGTCGCCCATCTACGGGTCCCCCACGCCCTCTATCTCCATTTCTAGGGACCTGATGCCCTCTTTCTCGCAGGCTTTCACCCAACTCCCGTCTTCTGCTCCCTCCACGCCCAATCCTATCACTGTTAGGATACTCCAGCTCCTCTCCGGCATAGACGCCGCCGCGAAGGAGGCTGGAAATATAAAGAAGGCATGCAAGTCAGTGATTCTAAACAACACCAAAGAGATTAAAGACCTACTTACCTCTAATCCTGACTCTGCGCCCGCCGCTGCTCCCGCTGATCTGTCTGCCACCGCCGAGGCTGTCCGCAAGGTAGTCCGCGAAGAGTTATCCCAGCTTAAATTTCCTGCAACCACCCCCATACTTACCCCCATGCCCGCCGCCGCTGCCGCCGCCGCCATGTCTTCATCCTTTGCCGATATTGTCCGCGCCCAAAAGGCATCTAAAAAGACGCCCTCTGCCCCACCTAAGACACGCCCTGCAATAATTGTGGAATCCAAACACAAGGTACTCAGTTCCGCCGAGACCTTGAAAACATTTAAGAACAGCGTCTCCTTCCGTGACACGAACTTTGCGCCCGCGAGCGTAAAGTTCGTGTCAAATAACAAACTACGAGTAGAGTTTGACACTGTCCAACATCGTGAACAGACACTCGCCAAGATTAACAAGCCCGACTGCCCGGTCCAGGCCGAGGCATCGAAATGCCTGCGCCCCATGTTCATTGTGAAGGGCGTCCCGGCCGACATCCCGGCGGAGGACCTCGGAGAAATTCTCATCGGGCAAAACGAGCCCATCCGCAACTCACTTACCAAAAATGAAGACCTCGTGTTTCGCTTCAAACGCGCTAACCGCAACCAGGCGCTGTATAACGCTGTCTTCATGACAACCCCAACTGTCTGGCGTGCGGTCACCGCTATGGTCAAGGTAAACCTCGACCATCAGCGCGTGCATGCAGAAGAATATGTGCCCTTGCTGCAGTGCTACCAGTGCCTGCAGTTTGGGCACACCAAAGCCCGATGCACGCAGGGAACTACCATCTGCTCCCACTGCGCAGCCCCTGGGCACGAGTATAAGACCTGTCCCAACAAAGATGACTCTAGTAAGGCCCAGTGTCATAATTGCACCCAACACGCCAAGACCACTAACTCAAAAATCAAGACTGACCATAGTGCCACCTCCCAAAATTGTTCTCGAAAGTCCCAAATGATTGAAAAGATACGCACGCGCACTGATTATGGCATATAGGTCACAATCACTAGCAGCTAACCAAACTCGCAATCATACCCTTCTTTGCACTCAAGTTAATCTTGACAAAAGCAGAAACGCTCTACATGAACTAACAATACATTTAAATAATTCTGAACACGACCTTATCTTTATCACAGAACCCTACACCTCTAATATTAATTTACTAAAACCTATTCCCGGCTACACTACCCATCAGTTTTGTTCATCACCACCTGTTAAATCTGCCATACTCATAAAAGATAAATCTTATAGCTCACTCGGACTCTCTGAGTATTCCGACTCCAATCTCACCATTGTACAACTCAAAAGTAAGACAGGAATGAAACTTTACCTCATCTCCATCTATGTCACTCCTCGCACCGACGACGCCAACACTATTAGGAAGCTCGATCACTTTCTCCAGCGCACACCAGGGTCTCCACACCTTATATGCGGAGACTTTAACGGATGGCACACTGCCTGGGGCTCCTCCGAAAATAATCACCGCGGAAATCTGATTCACGACCTCATCACTGTACATAATCTGCAGATCTGTAATCTCGGCAGCACACCGACATTTGAGACCATCACCCATGGACGCCCACGAAACTCTATCATCGACTTGACACTGATAAGTAATCCTCATAATATCACAATCACTGACTGGACAGTAGACATCTCAATCTGCCCATCAACCCAGCACAATTCCATCACGTTCAAACTGCACCTAGGACCCACCCCCTTTACCAAGAAAATTAAACTATCTACCTTCAAATATAGCACGGCACACGTCAAATGGGATGAAATCCAAGAACAATTTACCACCATTGTTAGACAACATCTTCCACCGGATTCCGATTTCCAAACATTTGATCCTAATCAGCTCAATCATTACGTAGATCGATTCACAAATGCCATCCAGCTCGCCTGCGACCAAATTCTACCTCGCTCAACCGGCCCACCTTCTCGCGCGCCTTGGTGGAATGAACACCTTGGTGAACTCAAACGAGCTGTTATTAGGAACCACCATCACCTGAGCAGGGCCGCTCGTCGTCACCAACCCCTCGACGACCTGATTGCGGAACGTGACAGACTAAAACACGAATACTCTACAGCCTTCTGTGCGGCCTCCACGGAACATTTCCGCGAATTCTGTAGCCGCCAGAAGAAAGAGGATGTGTGGTCTGTCACGAACCGAATCATCAAGTCCCGACCCCTCGCTCAGGCACCTGCCACTCTCCGCCTACAAGACGGAACTTACACGACGGACACCAAGGACACTGCCCAAGCACTATTAAACCAATTCTATCCAGATGACACGCAAGACTCTCCAGGAAAACAGGCTAGACTACGTGCCAATATGGACTTACCAATTGACACGCCGTCCGAACCCGCCTTCACCTTGGATGAAGTCATAGAAAACTTAAAAGGGATGAACCACAAGCGAGCCCCTGGATTAGACCATCTCACTGCTGATATATGTCTCCGTGTTGCTCTGTGGTTCCCAGACATCGTATTGGGAATCATGAATTGCAGTCTCCGGCTCCAGAACTTTCCCAAGAGCTGGAAGACTGCTACAGCCAAAATTATCCCTAAACACAACAAATCCAATCATGACCAATTGTCCAGCTTTCGGCCCATTGGACTACTGAATGTGTACGGTAAGCTTTTGGAGCGGCTGATTGTGAATCGACTCACCCACCATCTCGAAACAACGCACAACACCTCTCCGAACCAATTTGGATTTAAATGTCAAAAGTCCACTGTCATGGCCATCAACGAGGCCCTGAACACCATCAAATTCGCAAAGTCCCAAGGTGAACAGGTGGTCGGCGTCTCGCTGGACATTAAGGCTGCCTTTGACCGCGCCTGGTGGCCGGCCATCTTCGCTAGGCTCCGAGACGCCGACTGCCCCAGTAACATTTATCGCCTCTTGCTGAATTATGTTCAAGACCGAGAAGTGCAAATTCATTTCGCCGACTGTAAAGTCAGGAAATTTATGTCCAGAGGGTGTGTGCAGGGCTCGGTCACCGGCCCACTACTCTGGAACCTAATATTGGACGAACTCTTGACCATGCCGATGCCAGCCGGGTGCCGCCTTCAGGCATACGCTGACGATGTGCTAATGATCGCACACGCCAGAGACATCATATCCCTCCAACACATCATCAACTCGGCACTGAATGCTATTATTACCTGGGGCCAAGGAGTTAAGCTCGAATTTGGCCCGGAAAAGACCCAGGCAATAGCATTCACTCAACGCGCTGCCCGTTGCAGAATATTCGTTAATAACCAGCCTCTACAATTCGTTAACCAAATAAAGTATCTGGGAATAATAATTGACAGACGACTTACCTTCATCCCGCACGCAACATACGTCATTGACAAGGCCCAAAAACTCTACAATCGCCTAAACATCTTTGTCCGACCCACGTGGGGTGTACATCCGGACAATGTCAGGACAATATACACTCACGTGATAGAACCCATCGTCTGTTACGGCGCCGGCATTTGGTCCAGTGCCATCAAATTTCAACACGTCCAACAGCGGCTACTTTCCATGCAACGACTCTTTGCCATAAAGATGGTCCAGGGGTTCCGCACCCTGAGCACCGCAGCATCTATATCCCTAGCGCAACTCACCCCTCTTCCGGCGAAGGTGGCCGCCGTCGGAGATATTGAGGCTTCTAAACTCCTGGGTACTTCCTCGATGCTACCCACTGATGTCCCCATCGAGATTCCGACACCACCATCTGAACTCATACACCCCGCCCTTAGACGAGGCATTGAGTACTCCGAGATCCACTCCACCTCTGACCTCGAGCGTATCCTTAACAATAACTCACTACGTATATACACGGACGGCAGTCGGCACGACGACCGAGTCGGAGCTGCCTTCGTAGTGCAGAATTCCCAGGGAGACCGAGGGGCTGTAAGAAAGTTCAAGCTTCATGACAGCTGCTCGGTCTTCCAGGCAGAAATGCTAGCAATAGAAAAATCCAGCGAATACATCATCCAAAACAACCCTCCACATACCATTATTATTTCCGATAGCAAGTCCGCTCTCATGGAGTTGGCAAACACGTACAGTACCAACAGTTTCGCGGTACGCACCCACAAAAACCTCTTGCAGGCTCAAACATCCGGGCTAGTGGTCGAGTTTGCGTGGATCAAGGCCCACGCAGGATTCGAGGGCAACGAAATGGCAGATGCTGCCGCAAAACTAGCTGCTAATGCTCATAAAACGCCAGAACACATACAAACCCCAATCAGCTACATCAAATATTGGAATAAACGAAACTGTATTGCTGAATCTGAAAAACTGTATAAAAACCCCACCGCTTGCATACACACAAAGACACTCCTTCCATCCTATTCCGACCTACAAACATACCTCTCAATAGTTCCACCAAGATTTGCAATCACACAGTTCTTAACAAATCACGGCTTTCACAAAGAATACCTTCACCGATTTCACATCGTAGAAAACGACAAATGTCCCTGTGATAATAGAACATCTCAAACCCTCAAACACCTCATTGAATTGTGCCCCCGATTTGCCGCAAAACGCCAAGACCACTTAATAACCTCCAACATACACAACATCCAACCTTTTACCCTAAACCAAGTCATTCAGAAAGAGGACACTACCAACAGCTTTCACAGCCTGATCACTCATATAGTATCAGAGCTGAAAAACTTTAACAAATAAAGCAATTATCCACTCCATACAAACCCACAAATTCAACACCATACAAAACTACCATACAAAACTAAAAGCTGTTTCCTAGGAAGTAATCCAATAGCTCCGAAGAAACAGTCAAATCAAAACGATTTCTCAAAAAAAAAAAAAAAAAACCTAACCTAACCTAACCTAACCTAACCTAACCTAACCTAACCTTTTTTTTTTTTTTTTTTTTTCTTGACGGAGTGGAGAATGCATTTACGCATCCCCCTGGGTAAAACTCCAGGGGGTATGTGGGACTCGCCGCTCTCATCCCTCTTTATTAAAAGAGGGGGGAGAGCCTGGCCCTACCCACTAAACTCCACTCCGGCGGTTCCCTCTGGGCCAGTTTGGTGTAGGGGCACCCTGGGATCGCTAGGCATTCTACCAGAGTGCCCCCCCGGCAACCCCGGCTTGCGCCGGGGAACCCGCCTGGAAGGGGGGGGGGGCTCACAAAATTAGTGAGCTCCCCCCAGGCGGAGTGGGACCAACCGCAGGTCCCCTAGGGGCCGAGGCGGACAAATTGTCGACGCCTTCGACCCCCTCTCATCTGGCGTTGAGGGAGCGCATCGGCCGCAGCCTCCCGCTCCCTCTCCGCCGCCTCCTTTTGCGACATGATCTCTTCGCAAAAGGAGGCGACCGCCTGCCAGTGTCTCTCGCCGCTCAGCATCTTCGCAATGACGCTGTGCAGCGAGAGGTCCACCAATCCCGTTTCCGCCACGAGTGCCGCTCTCTCCCCGGCCCAGCGGCTGCACACCTCCAGTGTGTGCTGGGCCGTGTCGTCATCCGCGCCGCACTCATGGCAACGGGTGTCCGGCTCCCTCCCTATCCTGCACAGGTAGTGCCCGAAACAGCCGTGTCCGGACACCACCTGAGCCAGCCGGAAGGTTGGAACCCCCCCTTCTCGGTCCAACCACTCTTCCATTATGGGGAGGATGGCCCCTATGGTCCTCGTGCCGTAATGGCTGTTTTCCAGGGCCACCCTCCACCGCTCCCTCAGTCTATCTCGGGCCTCCTGGGCCGCCCTCTTTGCCTCCTCGGGGTCCGGAGGCCGATCTCTCGCTCTGGCCTCCGCCCTGCGCCGGTATCGGTCCGCCAAGTGCTCGGCATCCAGGTCCCAGGGCGGAGTCCCGGCGAGGAGACACGCCGCAGCGTGGGAGGTGGAGCGGTAGGTCCTCGCTATTCGTTGGGCCACCACCCTCTGCGGACGCCGTAGCAGAGCGGTGGTGCGCCCATTCAGCCTCTCGGCCCAAATCGGTGCGCCGTAGAGAGCCATGCTCCGCACAACGCCCTCGTACAGTTTTCTGCACGGAGCGTTTGGCCCTCCAATGTTCGGCAGCAGCCGACTCAGTGCCGAGGCCGCACCCACGAGGCGAGGACCCAGTCTGGTGAAGTGGTCCCTGAAGGACCACCACCTGTCCAGGACCAGACCCAGATATTTGATATTGGGCCTGACCTGAACACGCTCCCCCCCCACTCTGAGGATAGCGTCTGCGCTCACCCTCCAGCCCCTCCCCCCGAGGACCATCGCCTCGGTCTTGTGGAGGGCGACCTTCAGCCCCAGAAGGCCCACGCGGTACACCGTGAGCTCGGTGGCCACTTCTGCCCTTCGGAGCACCTCCTCCAGCCGCTTACCCCGCACAGCCACCAGTGTGTCGTCAGCATAACACACGGTGACCATGCGCGGAAGCTGTGCTCCTCTGGTGAGCCAGTCGAACCCGAGGTTCCACAGTAGTGGACCCAGCACGGATCCCTGCGGAACCCCGCACGACATGGCCCTGGCGCACCGAGCTCCACCGCTGTCGTAAAGCACCACCCGCCCCGCCAGGTAGTGCCCCACGACCCTCCGGAGGTACCCCGGCACCTCATGGTACCGGAGCGCCTCCTCTATCACCTCGTAGGGGAGGGAGCCAAAGGCGTTTGCGATGTCCAGAGACACCGCCACCGCTCCCTCCCCCCTTTCCTCCGCCTGCAGCCCAAACCTCCTGAGAGCGCCCACCGCATCTATGGTTGACCGCCCCTTGCGGAACCCGAACTGGTTGTCACTCAGGTCCGGGCCCGTCTCCTCTAGGTGCTGCTGGATGCGGCCTTCCAGGATTCGCTCAAAGAGCTTACTGACCTCATCCAGCAGCACGATGGGGCGGTAACCAGACGGGGAATCTGCTGGGCGCTCCTCCTTCCTCAGCAGGCACAGCCTTCCCTCCTTCCAGCAGCTCGGGAAGCGCCCCTCCCCAAGACACTCCTCCATGAGGGATCTGAGGCGGTCCCCAAGCCGCTGGAGCGCCAGGAAGAGGACCCCTCCCGGCACCCCGTCCGGACCCGGAGCCTTCCGGGCGCGTCTGAGCCGCAGGATCGCCCCGGTGAGCTCGTCGTCCGTGACGGGGGGGACGACGAGTGGCCGCTCCGGGACCGCTGACGGGGGCGCCATTCTGGGCGGGGTGAAGCTGTGGGCCGCCGGAAAAAGGCCCTCGACCACACCGCGGAGGAGTTCCGGCTCCATGGAATCCATGGGGGGGGCACCCCTCATCTTATTGCGAACCATCTTGTAGGGGCGCCCCCACGGGTCCCTGTTGAGGGTAGCCAGGGACTCCTCCCAGCCCTCATCCCTGGCCTTGCCAATGGCTGCCCGGAGCGCCGCCTTTTTTAAGGCCCACGCAGAGTGGAGGAGGTCCTCCTCCCCGGCGGTGTGCCTCCTCCTGCGGCATCGGGTGTATGCCCGTCGGGCCCCATTGCACTCCTCGCGGAGGGCGGCAATTTCGGGGCACCACCAGTACACCCGTCGCCGCCCTCGGAACGGTTTTGCCCGAGGCATGGCCGCGTCGCACACCGCCGTGAGGGAAGTCCTAAGGTGGGCTGCCTTTTCATCGACCCCCCTCAGGGCGGTCGGGGGGTCGCCCCACGCCTCTATTATGGCAGCCTCCTTCGCCATCTCGCGGTCGAGCCGGGTGACCGCCCATCTGGGGAAGCCCCTTCCAGCTCCCTGGCCGTGGGAGGCCGATGGCACGGCAACTCGCAGCGAGGAGACCCTCATACGGATGTACAAATGATCCGAGAGGGTCTCCTCGTCGTCCATCACCCTCCACCCGGCAACGCGCGCAGCCAGGGCAGGGGTCGCGAAAGAGAGGTCGATGATCGACCCCCCCTGCCGGCGTACGCATGTCTGCGCGCCGCCCTGGTTGAGGACGACGAGGCCCGCCGCGGTCGCCCAGTCCATTACTTCGGCCCCCCTGAGGTCCGTGTTAGGGCTCCCCCATGCCCGGCTCCTGGCGTTAAAATCGCCAAGAACTAGGACGGGCGCCCCACCGGCTCTCCCGATGACCCTCTCAAGCCTCCCCAAGAACTGCTGGAAGGCGTCCAACGGCCGGTTGGGGGAGAAATACACCCCCACCACGAGTGTATCTCCCCACTTTACAGCCGCATAGCCCGCCCCCCTCTCGATGCCTGAGAGGGCCGCCCCCATGGTCGGGACCACCAGAGCCACCTGGCCGTCGGTGGAACCCACCCAGTTGGGGCGCTGAGGGACAGCGTATGGCTCCGCCACAGCCGCCAGGGCAATGCCCCACTCCGCCATGTTCTGCATCAGGAGATCCTGAGCACGGGCGGAGTGGTTCAGGTTTCCCTGCAGCACCTCACGGGTACCAGTGAGCTGTGGGTGTGCAGGCATCACTGGTCCATGGGCTGTCCCTCACTCGCCCCATTCATTGGGGGTCCGGCGGCTGCGGAGGCTTCCGGTGGAGCCCTGCGATTTGGGGATTCCACGCCCCTAGTTTTGGGTGGCTTGCAACTCAAGCCGCCCATCCTGTGCCCCGCCGGCAGCCCGGCGTGGTGGCAGACTGCGCAGAATGCCTCGTCTCTGCAGTCCGCCCCTTTGTGACCCGGCTTGCTGCAGCGGAAGCACAGGTTTCCCCGCTCCACCGGTGATGGGCACGTCGCCCTGGTATGCCCCACTCCCAAGCACTTATAACACCGGAGTGCTGCCGGTTCCAGGGCCACGACTCTGGCGGCCGACCATCCCACCGCGATGCGTCCCGCCCCGATCGCGGTGTTGGCCACCTCGATGGGGCACTGCACAAGTGCCGAGCCTGCGCCACCGAATCCATGCCGGATCTGGCCGACGTTGATGTCCGCAGGCTCGCAGCGCCCCAGGGCCGCCATTGCCCCGGCCAGAGCCTCCGGCGTGGCTGCCTCGTCGAGTCCCGACACCCGGAGGCGCGCCATCTTAACGGGCCTGTACACCCTCGCGGTGTCCCCGATGGCTGCCTCCAGGCGCGTCCTCAACTCGTCGGCCGTGCGACCCATGTTGGCGCCCGGGATTTCCAGGATGCGGGCCCCGTCCGCAGTCTTGCGGATCTTGACACTTTCCAGGCCCACATCCTGGAGTCGGAAGGCTTGGGTGGCCCTCTTCATCACGTCGGCGTAGGACGCCTCGGCCTCTGGTTTAAGGGCCACCACCACGGCCGCCGTTTTGGGCACCGCCAGCTTCCTCACAGGTGCAGGGGCCCGACCCGAAGGCTGGCCTGCCCGGGGAGCAGGCGGATCGGGCCTCCTCCCCCCACCCCGCCTGACTACCTCCGTCCACGCCTGCTGCGGTGCCTGCGCCGGCGGATCAGGAGCGGGGGCAGGGGCCACCGAGGTTCGTGCGGGGGCTCCACCGCCGGGCCGTGGCCTCGGCGCCGGATTTGCTGGCGGCATCAGGGTCGCCCCTGTTGCCTCCCGGCTGGCGCCCCCGGGTGGGGTTTTTGGCCCCCGCCGCTGGCGCAGTTGAGAACCGCTGCCCTCCCGCGCCCCCTCCACCCCTTGCTGCTGTTCTACCCTCCTTCTGTCCGCCGCAAGCGGCGGGCGGACGACAGGCTCTGGGGGAAGGCGACGACAGATTGCCTCCAATCTGACGTTCACCATCCCGCCCAGAGAGGTGAAAAGCTCGCGGGAGAGCTCCTCCTTAAATTCGGCGAGGAGCGCCATCACGTCGCCAGTCCCCGGCGCACTCGGGCCCGGAGCAGGCGGCTCCTTTTCCCTCTCAGCAGGCGGCTCCTTTTCCCTCTCTGAGAAGGCCCTGCGGACGGCACTCAATTCGGAGCGCATGAGGGCGAGTTCCTCCCTCATGCGCTTGTTGTCCGCCCGCAGGGTGCGGACGACCTCCCCCTCTTCTTGAGGCCGGAGGCTAGCGACCGCCGCCACGATTTCATGGCAGGCGGAGTTGATGGCACCCCGGACGCCCCCCTTCAGGTTGGTGGATTTGGCCGTCTGCGCCAGCACAACCTCCGCAGCCCGGCGCACGACGTCCACCGGATCCGCGTCGGCCAGTACAGACGGGGCCCGCACGCCGCAGCGCTCCTCCGGACAACTCTCCTCCTCCTCGGAGTACTGCCGATCGGCCTCGCGCAGGCTGCTTACAGCGGCAGACATGCCAGTGCAATGGCCCGCAGCCGCCCTCGCGGTCCCATCTCCCTTCGCCCTTCGTCCTCTCCTCGCCGGAGTGATCTTTGGCTCGGGAATTTCGAGCCTGAAGTAGGGGTTCGCCCTCTTGGCCCCCACCTTGGGCCCCTCCGGCACTTCCTCCTCCTCCCTGGCTGTCCCACAAGGCAAAACGTCACTCGCAGCGGAACTCCTACCGCTCCTTTCCCCCCTATCCTCCGGATGAAGCCGTCCACCGTCCAGAGCCGCCCTGACAAGGGCAACCCCAGACTCACCCTGATCCGCCCTGAAAAGGGCGGCGTCAGGGCCGTCCGGAACCGCCCCGACAGGGGCAGCCCCAGACCCGGCCGACGCCGCCCTGACAAGGGCAGCATCGGACTCGTCTCGTTCTACAAAGCACTTGGTGCCCCTCCCGTATACTACGGGGCAGCTCTCCGCTGGAGCGGAGAGGTGGGATTCCCCCTTTCGGGGACCCACCCGGGAAGCAGTTTCATTACTTGTACTTGACATAATGCTTCGCGCTCCTTAGGGTGGAGCGCAAACCCGTAGCAACACGCCCGCTCTACGGCGGACGGATAAGGACGCCCTCGCGACTGGTCACCCACCAGCCACGCATCCCATCGCCGGGCGTCTAAGCTTGGGATTGGGGATTTTTATAGAGGTTTTCTCCTCGCAGCCCGAAGGCCCCCGGTCCCACTTACTGTGAGATTACGGGTTTTGCCGACGGTGGCAGAAGCCTGCCCGGTAGCTGCGCAGGCGCAACCACCGAGCCCGCCGACAGGTGCGGAGCCCAAGTTGGACTCCGCCGGACGTCCAGCAGCAGATTGCCACTGGACGTCCCCCCCGCCTGGTTTTGGTCCGCGCCGGCCGAAGCCGGTACCCCCCATATCTGGAGGGCGTTCCCCTATCCGCCACCTGGGGACGCGTCCGATGGGAGACCCCAAAACCTAACCTAACCTAACCTAACCTAACCTAACCTAACCTAACCTAACCTAACCTAACCTAACCTAACCTAACCTAACCTAACCTAACCTAACCTAACCTAACCTAACCTGCTGACTCCGATAGTCGAGAAGCCTTCCTTGCCTTCGCCTTGGGGGTCGTGCGCGCGGCCTCAAGGGCGAATGGGGGCCGGTTTTAGCCCGGGCGACCCAAATACCGTAATACAAACTGTTCTAATTTAAATTGGCCGAGTGAGAGGAGTAGTTTTTCAGTTGCCATTCATTATGGGACCCCGGCGCCTTGCTTGTGACTACTCGATGGAGTAGACAGAGATAAGGCGCCGGGGAACACACCTAACAGTAATTCCACGACAATAAGGCAACTTTACTTTTTTTTTTTTTATTCTCTAAATTGACATTTAATTTTAATTCAAATAATTTTAATTTTAATTTTATTGACATCTGATATTTGTAAAACCCCGGCGCCTTGCTTGTGACTACTCGATTGAGTAGACAGAGATAAGGCGCCGGGGATCACACCTAATTTTAACCTAATTCTAATATAATGATATTTTATTGTAATTTAATTTAAATTAATTTTAATTTTTTTAATAATAAGAATTTTAATTTGGATGACATTTATAATAGCATATTATCTTTGATTGTGAATGGGTTAAAAAAAAAAAAAAAAAAAAATGTAAATATAAAAAAAAAAAAAAAAAAAAGAGGAGAAAAGAACAATAAATAAAAAAAAAAAAAAAACAGGAACAAAAAAAAAAAAAAAAAAGTATAGAAGAACGAGTGACAAACCATACATTAAAATAAGAACCCATTAGTATAAGTATAATATTATCATTAGTGCCAAAATTTATAAGTAAGACAAGTATTGAGTAAATGTATAAAGGAAAACTATACTCAACATAGTCAAGATTTTTTAAAAACAAATGACATAAAGGTTGCCACATAATTAATAGTGGCAGGATACCTTATAAAAAAAAAAAAAAAAAAACCTAACCTAACCTAACCTAACCTAACCTAACCTAACCTAACCTAACCTAACCTAACCTAACCTAACCTAACCTAACCTAACCTAACCTAACCTAACCTAACCTAACCTAACCTAACCTAACCTAACCTAACCTAACCTAACCTAACCTAACCTAACCTAACCTAACCTAACCTAACCTAACCTAACCTAACCTAACCTAACCTAACCTAACCTAACCTAACCTAACCTAACCTAACCTAACCTAACCTAACCTTTTTTTTTTTTTTTTTTTTTATCGAGGAGAAATCCATTTACGGACTACCCGCCGCTAGCAAGCGGCGGGCGCGTGTGGGACTCGCCCAGCACCACTAGAGCGCTGGGAATACCCACTAAAACTCCCCGTCTTCCATTCATGCCCTTGCTGGGGGATGGCCTGGGACCGATATCATTCACCAGTCCACCCCCGGGCTGCCCAGCTTGCGAGCAGGGCTGGCACCAATAGGGGACTGCCTCGGAAGATAAGGCAATCCCCTTGACTCCAGGATGAATGCACGCACCACAAGTGGCGCGTGCAAACGAACTTAAGGGCGGAAGAGGTCCAGCAGAAACTACCAGCCCTCTCCCGCCCTCACATCTGCGCCGGAGTGGAGCGGCTGGAGGCTCCTCCTCCCTCCGCTCCACCCCCGCAGTCCACCATACGCACCAATGCACCGCCCCCCCCCCCACCCCACTGCCCCTGCAATGGGACAAGGAGAGGGCGGCGCACCGATGCGAGGCCCATCACGTCGCTCACCAGCGCTTCTCTGCCGAGGCAGAGAAGGTGGAGAGCGAGCGCGTTGGCCCTCTCCGTGTCAGAGGCGGAGGACCGGGGGACCCTCCGCCTCCGGCCATCCGGTCCGACTGGTACGAGGCGCCCGAAAGCGCCCCCCCCAGCCGGACCTCCTCCTCTTGGTCGCCTGGGCCCCACTCCACAGTGTGAAGCAGGGACCAGGCGACGACACCTCATACCGCTCCGAAGAGCGGTACCTCCGGTCCGACTGGTACGAGGCGCCCGAAGGCACCCCCCCCAGCCGGACCTCCTCCTCTTAGTCGCCTGGGCCCCACTCCACAGTGTGAAGCAGGGACCAGGCGACGCCACCAGGTTTCCAGATTTTTCGCCGCTGGCCAGCAAGATCCCATAAAGAGAAGTTACTGACCAGCGCCCAGGGTGCACCGGCCCTTGCCACTTACCCTTCCTACTGGTACAAAAATGAATCAGTAGGAACGGAAGCGGGAGGGCACACGGGAAGGTAATCTGGCATCGCACCCCAACCTAACCTAACCTAACCTAACCTAACCTAACCTAACCTAACCTAACCTAACCTAACCTAACCTAACCTAACCTAACCTAACCTAACCTAACCTAACCTAACCTCCCCCTCGACGGTTGCCGCCTTGTCGTGGCGAGGGGGCTAAGTAGCCGTGGTTCAGGACCGCCACGGTGAAACCAAGAGCAACCGCGGAGGGACCGCTCCTCGCTTGCGAGTCGAGCGGTCAGTAGGTGGCGGTGCTGTATGGGCAGCACCGCCACTGAGGCGGGCTGCGATGCCGTATGGGCGGCATCGCAGCCGTAAGGAGGAGGCCGCGGCGGGAGAGGAGTGCCGGTATTACGGTGCGCCGCTCTCCCTACCTGCCGCGGCCTTACCGGGGCCGCCACCGGCTGATGGCGGACGCGGTGGGGTCGCAGGGGGGGAGGAGTGTTGGTGTAGCGGTGCGCCTCTCTCCCTATCCCCTGCGACCGTCTAGTCGCCTGGGCCCTGCTTCACACTGTGGAGCGGGACCCGGGCGACCAAGAGGAGGAGGTCTGGCTGGGGGGGGCGCCTTCGAGCGCCTCATACCAGTCGGACCAGAGGGCCGTGGGCGGAGGGTCAGGGGACCCTCTGCCTCTAACACGGCGGGCTGGAAGGCGCCCCTGCGTGATCCGGGGGTGCCTTCCAGCACAGAGAGGGCCCGCGCGCTCGCTCTCCACCTTCTCTGCTTCATCAGAGAAGCGCTGGTGAGCGACGCGACGGGCCTCGCAGCGATGCGCCGCCCTCCTCTTGTCTTATTGTATGGGCAATGGGTCGGGGGGGGGCGGCGCGTTGGAGCGTATGGGGGCCTATAGGGCCCCCCTGAGGAGACGCGGCGTTTCCTTGCCCCATCGTATGAGGCGTTGCGATGGGGCAGGGGGCGCCGCTGGGGAGCCACTCTGGCTCCCCCACCAGTCGAGCCCCTCACGTGGAGGGGCGACCTCTTGCCGGGTCGCGGTGATTTAACCTTTGGCCTACCCCGCGACCCGGTAGAGGAGAGGAGGATCACCGCGGGGGTTTAGTGGGTAGTCCAGCCCTCGGGCTGGGAGTCCCACACGAAGCCGCTCTGTTGTCCCCTGACAGCAGAGTGGTGAAGTGCGTAAATGCATTCCCCCGCGTTACCAAAAAAAACCTAACCTAACCTAACCTAACCTAACCTAACCTAACCTAACCTAACCTAACCTAACCTAACCTAACAAAATTCGCTAAGTCTCAAAGTTTTACCTACCCCTTCGTGCCGCACCTCTATAAATTCGTCTCGTCTTCCGCTTCTCGGACCTGAAACAAAAATAATATTAGTGTCAATAGTTTTTCTGAAAATCACCGATAACTTCAAATTTCTTTCGTTTTTTCACATTTTTCGTAGTTTTTGCCCCATCACTTTTGTTCAGCGTGTTAAATCTTCCTGAAAACAGCTCAGTTGGTGTCCGGAGCCGCCCCCGCGTCGAACGACACCACTCGCAGCCAGCTGTGAAGGAATTTTTTCGCCGCCACCCACCCCTCCGCCCCACCCCACCGACCCTTTGTTGAGTGCCCTTAGGTGACCAATTTTTCAATACAAAAAATTTTTTTTTTTTTTTTTAAATGTTACGGTCGCCGGTCAGGTCGCCGTCCCGCTTGCGCACCGACGATACCATGGACTTATCCGGCTCATCCATGGCCCCGCTTCGATATGAAAGCCTGGACCCTTCTCCACTCACGTCACCCGCCGTATTGACCCCTGCGCTGGAGTCTTCGAACCGGGACCCAGGTGCGGAGATTATTGCCCATCTTGAGGTCATCCGAGCGGCAATTGGCCGCTCGGGGAACCTCAAGAGGGACATAAAGTCCGAAATCCTTGCCAGCGTAGACAAGATTGAGCGGGTCATTACACTTGTGCCCCTTACATCTGCTGCACATTCTGACGCCGAGGGACTAAAGGCAATCCGAGAGTGCATTAGGGAAGAGATTAGGGCGATCAAGTTGCCGGCCCCGATCACTCACTTACACCCACCGCCTCCTACCCCGGTAATCCAGCCCACTTACGCTAAGATTGCCTCATCCCCGTCTGTCTCGACGGTCCAGCTCCGTCCGCCTCCATACAAGCCCGCCATCATTGTCACAGCTAAGAACTCCAACAGCACCTCGGAGACTCTCTCTGCGTGGCAAAAAAACATTTCGTTCCGTGACACAAACTTCGCACCTGAGAACGTAAAGCCCGTATCGAAGAACAAACTGAGAGTGGAATTTAAGAAGTCTGAGCATCTGCAGGTTACCCTAGACAAGATTCGGCCATCATCGGTCATCGAAGCTGAGCCCTCCCGAAAGCTCCAACCAATGATCCTAGTCAAAGGCGTACCTGAGGACATAACACCGGAGACGCTCACAACAATCCTTCGAAGCCAGAACGACTGCGTCAAAGACAATAATCCTGACGACCTCCAGCTCAAATTTAAGCGCGGGAATAGAAACCCCAAGCTGTATAATGCCGCCTTCATTACCAGCCCTGCCCTGTGGCGGTCCATTATTGACGCTGGAAAGCTCAATGTGGACCACCAGAGGATCCACGTCGAGAACTACATCCCCGTACTTCAATGCTACCGGTGCCTACAGTTTGGGCACACCAAGAAATGGTGCAAAGAAACTTCCTCCAGATGCTCTCACTGCTCATCCGACCAGCACGCCTTCAAGGACTGCCCGGTTAAGGATGATGCAAGCAAACTCACCTGCCATAACTGCACTACCCACCACAAACAGCGTAACATCTCCGGCAAAGATACTGCCCACAGCGCCACGTCTGTTACGTGCCCCCGGTTCATCATTATGAACAATTCTGTCCGTTCACGAACGGACTACGGGGAGTAAACCACACAAGTCCCACCCGGTTGCGCCTAGGTTAGCCGCAGCCGCATCGAATATGACGTCTAGCACTTCATACGACCAACACCGTGGTAATAACACCAAGTATAAGTGTTTACAGATCAATTTAGGCCATGGCAGAAGCGCACTACATGACTTGGAAACTTACCTCGCCAACAACCAATGTGACATAGCTTTTGTAAGCGAACCCTATACAGGTGCAAATCTTAATTTTAAGCACGTCGCCGGCTATACCACGCATCAATTCTCATCCAACCGTCCCGTTCAAGCCGTAATTCTGACCAAAAACAATGTCTTTAGCACGCTAGGTATCTCTAAGTCCTCAGATTCTAACATCTGCACCATCCAAGTCTCAGACACTAATGGCAAACATTTTTATTTAACTTCTATATATGTGCCACCTCGAACAGACGAACACAATACCATACAACGACTAGATCTTCTTTTACACGATACCTCCAACACGGCGCACATTATTTGCGGGGATTTTAATGGCTGGCACAGCTCCTGGGGTTCGTCCCAGGACAACCGCAGAGGTAATCAAGTCGTAGACGTAATCGTCACACATAACCTTCTCGTTTGCAACCAAGGAGATACACCAACCTTTGAAGCCATCACCAACGACACTCCTCGCAGCTCTGTAGTTGACTTAACTCTAAAAAGCGACGCCCCGTGTCTCAACATATCCGACTGGGCTGTCGACCTGGCCATTTGCCCGTCGTCAGATCACAATGCCATCACTTTCAGTTTATCCTTCGGTAATAATCGTCTATCCAAAAACCTTAAATTATCTACTTTCCGATATAACACACTATTTGTTAAATGGGACCAAGTGGCCGAGTCTTTCACCCAGGAAGTCAAAAACCGTATGCCTCTTAGTGACAATATCAGTAGAATGGATGAGAGCGAGCTTGACAGATACGTCGTGGATCTTACTTCGGCAATCCAAAAAACTTGTGACAAAATCCTGCCCAGGGCGTCGGGCCCTCCGAAACGCGCCCCATGGTGGAACGAACGTCTTGCCGAAATAAAGCGTAAGGTCATAAACAACCACCACAAACTCCACAAGGCGATTAAACGCAATCTCCCTCTGCACGATCTACTCATGGAAAAATCACAGCTCAAACAAGATTACTCTCAGGCGTTCTGCGAAGCGTCTACTGAAACATTCAGGGAATTTTGCAACAAGCAGAAAAAGGAGGACGTCTGGTCAGTGACTAACAGAATAATGAAAACACGCCCCATTACACGCGCTCCCGCTACACTTAGGCTAGACGACGGCTCACATACAACAAATAGCTCAGACACTGCCAACGCCCTTATCAACAAATTCTTTCCCGACGACACACCTGACATCAACTCACATCAACACATAACACGACAAAAAATGCTGACCACACCTAACACACAACAGGAGCCACCATTTACCACCACTGAAATATTAGAATGCCTTAGATCAATGAACCACAAGAAGGCACCTGGCCCCGACCACCTCACGTCAGATATCTGCTTTAATTTTGCCGTCAACTTCCCCGAAATTGTCACTAATCTTATGAACCGCTGCTTAGAGTTAGAGTACTTCCCTGCCTCCTGGAAGATTGCTTACGCCAAGATCATTCCCAAGCCAAATAAAAACAGTTATGATGAGGCCTCCGCCTTTAGACCTATCGGTCTCATCAACGTTTTCGGTAAAACTCTCGAAAAACTCATCATCAACCGACTCATTTTCCACACTAACTCATCCAATCACTCATCCAAAAAACAGTTCGGTTTTCAACAGCAAATTTCCACAGTTACAGCTATAAATAACGCACTTAACATTATCAACATGGCAAAAAACAATAAAGAACATGTCATCGCAGTCTCACTGGACATAAAATCCGCGTTTGATAACGCATGGTGGCCTGCGATATTCGGCCAACTTCACAGAATAGACTGTCCCAAAAACATCTACCAAATCCTACGCAGCTATGTCAGGGAGCGTACAGTTAACATCATACTTGGAGACTGCAAAGCCGGAAAAACCATGACAAAAGGCTGCGTACAGGGTTCCGTATGCGGCCCCGCGCTATGGAACCTGATACTGGAAGAGCTTTTGTTCATTAACCTCCCAAACAACTGTCACCTACAGGCATACGCCGACGACGTCCTCCTTATATCACACTCTCGAGATACCCACGAACTCGAGTACTCTACCAACTGTAGTCTCGATAAAATTGTGCGCTGGGGAGAGAGCGTTAAGCTTGAATTCGGTCCCGATAAAACTCAAATCATAGGCTTCACGGCAAAATCCCGAAAATGTAAAATCACCATTAACGATAAAATAATAAAATTTTCTAACATAATTAAATACCTTGGGGTCATTATAGACTGTAAACTCACATTTATACATCACACAGAATACATAATTAATAAAGCCAAAAAACTGTTTAATAAACTAGCCACTTTTATACGTCCAACTTGGGGCGTTCACCCCGAAAACATAAAAATAATTTACCTTCAGGTCATTGAACCTATTATATGCTATGCAGCCGGTGTATGGTCCGGTGCTTTACGATACAAGCAGGTAAACGACCGCTTCCTCAGCCTACAGCGTCTATTTGCGATTAAAATAATTCAAGGTTTTCGCACAGTAAGCAGGCCGGCATCTATAGCGCTATCACAATTGACACCCCTGAATATAAAAATTAAAGAAATCGCAGATATTGAAAACTCTAAATTACAGGGCATCACCTCTTTCCTCCCCAGTGACACTCCGCTCGAACGCCCCGCACTCCCATCCACGCTCTTACATCCCTCCCTCAGACGCGCCATTAAATTCGACGAGGTTTCCTCAGTCAGCGAATTCAACCAGCTTAAATTAGACGATTCGTGGCAAATTTACACAGACGGCAGCAGGCACGACGCCGGAGTTGGAGCTGCCTTTGTGGTATACAAGCCCAATGGGGACAAGTTTTTGAGAAAGAAACTTAAACTTCACGACTGCTGCTCTGTGTTCCAGGCCGAGCTACTCGCCATCCGCAAGGCTTGCGAGTGGTTTGAGCATCAGAACACAAAAAGTGCAGTCATTCTATCGGACAGCCTGTCGGGACTTACTGAACTAGCCAACCTCAATTCCCACAATCCACATGTTGTAAATATACGACACATTCTCCACCGCCTGGGAGAACGCGACCGTGCCATTGACTTCCTGTGGATAAAAGCTCATATAGGCATCCCCGGGAACGAAGAAGCTGACGCAGCGGCAAAATCGGCGGCGTTGCTCCACAGGACGCCGGACTACGAGTGCGTTCCTATCAGCACCATTAGATACCACAATAGAGTCACCTCAGAGCAGGCGACGCGCGCATACTATTCCGAACCCGCCCACTGCAAATATACCAAAAACCTCCTCCCCACCTGGGAGAATCTCCTAGACTTTATAACAATAGTAAAACCCTGTTTCGCAGTCACTCAACTTCTCACTGGCCACGGCTATCACAAAGAGTACCTACACCGGTTCGGAATAGTGCCTGACAGTCTCTGCCCCTGCGACGGTATCACCATACAATCCATGTCCCATCTTATTAAGTCCTGTCCACGATTCGGAACAACCAGGCTGTCCCACACAATCGCTGCATCAACTCACAATATAGATCCCTTTGATCTACTTAAAATCACTGACAAACAAGAGACGCTCTTTACCTTTCAATCGCACCTTTCACACATCATAAAAAATCTGAAAAATTTCAACGGTACCTAAATTAACATCACTCTAAATCCCTCAAAATACTTCATCCCAATTCCTTGGTAACTCCGGTGTTTTCGTGTCAGTCACGTTTTAATATTATTATTCACACATACACAATTACAAACACACACACACATCACACACAAGAACACACAATACATTATGTTTCTATATGCTTTTTTTATATACATATATATATATTTTTTTTATATATATATATTTAATATTTACTATATACATAATATTCTCTATATTTTACACCAAATGCTATCACAAAACATAAAAACGCTCCTAAAATACAACTCAATCACACTACTGGAGGGAAAGAGTATACCGATAGCACTTCCCCTCCAGTATTCCCAATTTTATATTTCAAAAAAAAACCTAACCTAACCTAACCTAACCTAACCTAACCTAACCTAACCTAACCTAACCTCCCCCTCGACGGTTGCCGCCTTGTCGTGGCGAGGGGGCTAAGTAGCCGTGGGTGTTGGACAGCCACCCACGGTGAAACCAAGAGCAACCACGGAGGGACCGCTCCTTGGAGCGGTCGGAGGTGGCGTCGCTTGGGCCCTGCTTCACACCGTGGAGCGGGACCCAGGCGACCAAGAGTAGGAGGTCCGGCTGGGGGGGGCGCCTCGTACGCCTCGTACCAGTCGGACCAGAGGGCCGTGGGCGGAGGGTCAGGGGACCCTCCGCCTCTAACACGGCGGGCCGGAAGGCGCCCCTGCGTGATCCGGGGGTGCCTTCCAGCACAGAGAGGGCCCGCGCGCTCGCTCTCCACCTTCTCTGCTTCATCAGAGAAGCGCTGGTGAGCGACGCGACGGGCCTCGCAGCGATGCGCCGCCCTCCTCTTGTCCTATTGTATGGGCAATGGGTCGGGGGAGGGCGGCGCGTTGGAGCGTATGGGGGCCTATAGGGCCCCCCTGAGGAGACGCGGCGTTTCCTTGCCCCATCGTATGAGGCGTTGCGATGGGGCAGGGGGCGCCGCTGGGGAGCCACTCTGGCTCCCCCACCAGTCGAGCCCCTCACGTGGAGGGGCGACCTCTTGCCGGGTCGCGGTGATTTAGCCTATGGCCTACCCCGCGACCCGGTAGAGGAGAGGAGGATCACCGCGGGGGTTTAGTGGGTAGTCCAGTCGTCACGGAGGTTATGCCAGCTCCGTGTCGCTGGGAGTCCCACACGAAGCCGCTCTGTTGTCCCCTGACAGCAGAGCGGTGAAGTGCGTAAATGCATTCCCCCGCGTAACCAAAAAAAAAAAAAAAACCTAACCTAACCTAACCTAACCTTTTTTTTTTTTTTTTTTTTTTTTTTTTCACCCAGGAGAAACCCCAATTACGGGTACCACCGGCTCGGGGGAGCACAGTGGTTATGTCGGACTCCCCGCCCTGAAAAGGGCGGTATACCGACTAAAACTCCTGGGGTGTTCCTCCGCACCGCAAAGGACGGGGCCACGGGGACGCTTACGCACACTTCCGCGACCCCGTCTGCGGGCGCCCTTTCGGGCACTCCTTCGGCGGCGCCCCTGCCCCATCGCATCGGACCGAACGACGGGGCGAGGGAACGCCGCATCTCTTCGTTGGAGCGCATAGTGGCCAAGTGCGAACCCCTTGGCCACCACACGCCCCAACGCGCCGCCCCCTCCATCCCATTGTTGTGTGGTCCAATGGGATTAGAGGAGGGCGGCGCACCTCCTCGTTGGGGAGCATGGGGGCCAATGTCAACTGTTGGCCCCCACACGCCCCACACTTGAGGCCCGTCACGTCGCCCACCAGCACTTCTCTGAAAGCAGAGAAGGCGGTGAGCGACCGCGCGGGCCCCCTCCGTGCCAGAAGGCACCCTCGGAACACGCAAGGGCGCCCTCCGGCCCGCCGTGATGGAGGCAGAGGGTCCCCCGACCCTCCGCGTCCCGGCGGCCACTCTGGTCCGACTGGTACGAGGCGCGCGCGCTTCCGCGCAGCAGCGCCCCCCCCAGTCGGTCCTTCATTCGGTTGGTCGCCTGGGTCCCGCTCCACAAAGTGAAACAGGGCCCACGCGACCCCTCCCGCCGTGATGGAGGCAGAGGGTCCCCCGACCCTCCGCCCACGGCCACTCTGGTCCGACTGGTACGAGGCGCGCGCGCTTTCGCGCAGCGGCGCCCCCCCCAGTCGGTCCTTCAATCGGTTGGTCGCCTGGGTCCCGCTCCACAAAGTGAAACAGGGCCCACGCGACCCCTCCCGCCAGATTATTCGCCGTTAGCCAGTAAGTTCCGTTAACAACTTACTGACTAACGCTCAGGGTGCACCGACCCCACCACTTGCCCCTCCACCTGGTTCATAGAATCAGATGGAACGGAAAGCGGAGGGGTACACGTGAAGGTTATCTGGCATCGCACCCCAACCTAACCTAACCTAACCTAACCTAACCTAACCTAACCTAACCTAACCTCCCCCTCGACGGTTGCCGCCTTGTCGTGGCGAGGGGGCTAAGTAGCCGTGGTTCAGGACCGCCACGGTGAAACTAAGAGCAACCCAGGAGGGACCGCTCCTCGCTCGCGAGTTGAGCGGTCAGTAGGTGGCGGTGCTGTATGGGCAGCACCGCCACTGAGGCGGGCTGCGATGTCGTATGGGCGGCATCGCAGCCGAAGGGAGGAGGCCGCGGCGGGAGAGGAGTGCCGGTATTACGGTGCGCCGCTCTCCCTGCCTGCCGCGGCCTTACCGGGGCCGCCACCGGTTGATGGCGGACGCGGTGGGGTCGCAGGGGAAGAGGAGTGCTGGTATAGCGGTGCGCCTCTCTCCCTATCCCCTGCGACCGTCTAGTCGCCTGGGCCCTGTTTCACACTGTGGAGCGGGACCCGGGCGACCAAGAGGAGGAGGTCCGGCTGGGGGGGGCGCCTTGTGCGCCTCGTACCAGTCGGACCAGGGCCGTGGGCGGAGGGTCAGGGGACTCTCCTCCTGTAACACGGCGGGCCGGAAGGCGCCCCTGCGTGATCCGGGGGTGCCTTCCGGCACAGAGAGGGCCCGCGCGCTCGCTCTCCACCTTCTCTGCTTCATCAGAGAAGCGCTGGTGAGCGACGCGACGGGCCTCGCAGCGATGCGCCGCCCCCTCTAGTCCCATTGTTTTAGCAATGGGATGGGGGGGGGCGGCGCATTGGAGCGTATGGGGGCCTATATGGCCCCCCCGAGGAGACGCGGCGTTTCCTTGCCCCGTCGTAGCGATGGGGCAGGGGGCGCCGCTGGGGAGCCACTTTGGCTCCCCCACCAGTCGAGCCCCTCACGTGGAGGGGCGACCTCTTGCCGGGTCGCGGTGATTTAACCTTTGGCCTACCCCGCGACCCGGTAGAGGAGAGGAGGATCACCGCGGGGGTTTAGTGGGTAGTCCAGCCCTCTGGCTGGGAGTCCCACACGAAGCCGCTCTGTTGTCCCCTGACAGCAGAGTGGTGAAGTGCGTAAATGCATTCCCCCGCGTTACCAAAAAAAAAAAAAAAAAACCTAACCTAACCTAACCTTTTTTTTTTTTTTTTTTTTTTTTTTTTTTTTTTTTTTTTTTTTTATCGAGGAGAAATCCATTTACGGACTACCCGCCGCTAGCAGGCGGCGGGCGCGTGTGGGACTCGCCCAGCACCACTAGAGCGCTGGGAATACCCACTAAAACTCCCCGTCTTCCATTCATGCCCTTGCTGGGGGGTGGCCTGGGACCGATATCATTCACCAGTCCACCCCCGGGCTGCCCAGCTTGCGAGCCGGGCTGGCACCAATAGGGGACTGCCTCGGAAGATAAGGCAATCCCCTTGACATCTGGATGAATGCACGCGCCAGAAGTGACGCGTGCAAACGAACATAAGGGCGGAAGAGGTCCAGCAGGAACTACCAGCCCTCTCCCGCCCTCACATCTGCGCCGGAGTGGAGCGGCTGGAGGCTCCTCCTCCCTCCGCTCCACCCCCGCAGTCCACCATACGCACCAATGCGCCGCCCCCCCCCCCCACCCCACTGCCCCTGCAATGGGACAAGAAGAGGGCGGCGCACCGATGCGAGGCCCATCACGTCGCTCACCAGCGCTTCTCTGCCGAGGCAGAGAAGGTGGAGAGCGAGCGCGTGGGCCCTCTCCGTGTCAGAGGCGGAGGAACGGGGGACCCTCCGCCTCCGGCCATCCGGTCCGACTGGTACGAGGCGCCCGAAAGCGCCCCCCCCAGCCGGACCTCCTCCTCTTGGTCGCCTGGGCCCCACTCCACAGTGTGAAGCAGGGACCAGGCGACGACACCTCATACCGCTCCGAAGAGCGGTACCTCCGGTCCGACTGGTACGAGGCGCCCGAAGGCACCCCCCCCAGCCGGACCTCCTCCTCTTAGTCGCCTGGGCCCCACTCCACAGTGTGAAGCAGGGACCAGGCGACGCCACCAGGTTTCCAGATTTTTCGCCGCTGGCCAGCAAGATCCCATAAAGAGAAGTTACTGACCAGCGCCCAGGGTGCACCGGCCCTTGCCACTTACCCTTCCTACTGGTTCAAAAATGAATCAGTAGGAACGGAAGCGGAAGGGCACACGGGAAGGTAATCTGGCATCGCACCCCAACCTAACCTTTTTTTTTTTTTTTTTTTTTTTTTTTTTTCACCCAGGAGAAACCCCAATTACGGGTACCACCGGCTCGGGGGAGCACAGTGGTTATGTCGGACTCCCCGCCCTGAAAAGGGCGGTATACCGACTAAAACTCCTGGGGTGTTCCTCCGCACCGCAAAGGACGGGGCCACGGGGACGCTTACGCACACTTCCGCGACCCCGTCCGCGGGCGCCCTTTCGGGCACTCCTTCGGCGGCGCCCCTGCCCCATCGCATCGGACCGAACGACGGGGCGAGGGAACGCCGCATCTCTTCGTTGGAGCGCATAGTGGCCAAGTGCGAACCCCTTGGCCACCACACGCCCCAACGCGCCGCCCCCTCCATCCCATTGTTGTGTGGTCCAATGGGATTAGAGGAGGGCGGCGCACCTCCTCGTTGGGGCGCATGGGGGCCAATGTCAACTGTTGGCCCCCACACGCCCCACACTCGAGGCCCGTCACGTCGCCCACCAGCACTTCTCTGAAAGCAGAGAAGGCGGTGAGCGACCGCGCGGGCCCCCTCCGTGCCAGAAGGCACCCTCGGAACACGCAAGGGCGCCTTCCGGCCCGCCGTGATGGAGGCAGAGGGTCCCCCGACCCTCCGCGTCCCGGCGGCCACTCTGGTCCGACTGGTACGAGGCGCGCGCGCTTTCGCGCAGCGGCGCCCCCCCCAGTCGGTCCTTCATTCGGTTGGTCGCCTGGGTCCCGCTCCACAAAGTGAAACAGGGCCCACGCGACCCCTCCCGCCGTGATGGAGGCAGAGGGTCCCCCGACCCTCCGCCCACGGCCACTCTGGTCCGACTGGTACGAGGCGCGCGCGCTTTCGCGCAGCGGCGCCCCCCCCAGTCGGTCCTTCAATCGGTTGGTCGCCTGGGTCCCGCTCCACAAAGTGAAACAGGGCCCACGCGACCCCTCCCGCCAGATTATTCGCCGTTAGCCAGTAAGTTCCGTTAACAACCTACTGACTAACGCTCAGGGTGCACCGACCCCACCACTTGCCCCTCCACCTGGTTCATAGAATCAGATGGAACGGAAAGCGGAGGGGTACACGTGAAGGTTATCTGGCATCGCACCCCACCCCAACCTAACCTAACCTAACCTAACCTAACCTAACCTAACCTAACCTAACCTAACCTAACCTAACCTAACCTAACCTAACCTAACCTAACCTAACCTAACCTTTTTTTTTTTTTTTTTTTTTTTTTTTTTCGGAGGGGAAATCTCTGACAGATACCCGGCGTCTCGGGGAAAACGCCGAGTTATGTGGGGCTCGCACCCACTAAAACCCCTCCGGTGTTCCGTCTCTCGCCATTCACACCGAGCTACGTGATTCGCAAAGACACCTCCGCAACTCGGCTGGCGACCCCGTCCCCACCTTTTGCGTTTCCGCATAGGGTAGCGGTGGAGGAGCCATAGGCGCTCCGCTACCCCCATTCTCTTCATCATAGCATCCATCATATCTTGTTTGTTGTGCTGGTCGCACCAGTTACGATCGTGGGTCGCACGTGTGGTGGCGCCCGCTCCACGTCGATCTAGCACGTACCTAGCACCACTCTTCCATCACCTTGTGTTTCTGCTCGGCACACCATTCCGATCGCGGGGCAAGCGCGTGGTGACGCCCGGCCCGCGGTCTGGCATGTATAACGAGCCATTCATTCATCTTCTGTCACTGATCGTACCGTACTAGACGCGGGTCGCAGGTCAGTGACGAGCGCTCCGCGCCAGCCGGAAGGCACGATCTGAGCGCCATCCCTCTCCTCGTCTTATGTGACGGTCGCACCAGTTACGATCGTGGGTCGCACGTGTGGTGGCGCCCGCTCCACGTCGATCTAGCACGATCCGAGCACCACTCATCCATCACCTGGTATATCTGCTCGGCACACCATTCGGATCGCGGGGCAAGCGCGTGGTAACGCCCGGCCCGCGGTCCGGCATGTATAACGAGCCATTCATTCTTCTTCTGTCGCTGATCGTACCGTACTAGACGCGGGTCGCAGGTCAGTGACGAGCGCTCCGCGCCAGCCAGCAGGCACGACCTGAGCGCCATCCCTCTCCTCGTCTTATGTGCCGGTCATGCTACCCAGATCACAACTCCAGATTCAGCACGACCTCTGCACCGTTCATCCATCACATTTACTCACGCACTCCTCGCGTGCGCGGGCGGCGCGGCTGGTGCCCGCCGCCCCATAAATTAATCCTCATTCATGAAATCACTTTCATCCCTCTATCTTGCCGACCGCCGTGTCAGGGACACTAGACACGGCGCCGACCGACACTTCGTCATTCAGGCGCAAGACCTACCCCGGGTCTTGCACCCTCTGACCGACACCCGCTCTGCGCCTTCTGCGCTCCCGCCTTCCGCGCCGTGCCTCGGGGTCACGCTCGCGCTGCCTCTCAGCCTCCTCTTTAGCAGTCATGACTGCCTCAGCGAAGTCCTGGACGGCCCGCCAAGCTACCTCGCTGTCGACCATCGAGCGCACGACGGCCGGCAGCGACAGGTCCACCCCTATCACGACAGTCAGCGCCGCCCTCTCGTCCGCCCACGCCGGGCACTCCACCAACGTGTGATGTGCCGTGTCCTCGTCGTGACCGCAGTGGTGGCACTCGGGTGTGGGTTCCGCTCCCGCCACCCTCCACAGATATCTCCCGAAGCAACCGTGCCCCGAGAGGAGCTGCGTAAGGTGGAAGGAGAGGACTCCGTGCCTCCTCGTCAGCCAACGCTCGAGAACCGGCCTCACCGCGGCGATAGTGTCGTGGCCCGCCGTAGGCTCCTCGAGTGCGCGCAGCCATCTGATGAGCAGACGTCTGCGAGCTCGCATGCGCCAACGCAGCATCTCCTCCCTCGACGGGGGCTCCCCCGCGGCCCGGCACTCGGCGACGCGGTCGTACACCAGCGTGAGCACACGTGCATCCATCTCCCAGGGCAGGCAAGCAGCCAGCACACACGCCGCCTCGTAAGAGACGGTGCGGTAGCCGTGCACCATTCGCAGGCAAATAGCCCTCTGCGGACGGTGCAGCAGGGCCCTGTTCGCCCGCCCCAGGGAGTCCTCCCACACGGGTGCTCCGTACAGCGCCATCGACCGCACCACCAGCGCGTAAAGCCGCCGGCAAGCCGCATTCGGCCCACCGACGTTCGGCAGCAGGCGGCCGAGGGCACTGCACGCGGCCATGAGTCGCGGCGCGAGCCGTCGGAAGTGCTCGCAAAACGTCAGACGCGAGTCCAGAACGATGCCGAGGTAGCGCATGGCCGACCCGACATCGATCCCCACCCCATCCACCGTCACTCGAGCCCCATTCGGCGGCCCCCTCCGCGGCCCATGAATGCACAGGGCCTCGCATTTGTGGAGCGCCACCTCCAGCCCCAGTCCTCGGATGCGCTGAAGCACCTCCTCTACACTCGCGGTAGCGAGCGCGGCCGCTTCGCTAAAGTTAGCGCCGCGGGAGGTGACCAGCGTGTCATCCGCATAGCAGGTCACGCCGGCCCCCTCCGGTAGCGCACCCCGCAGCACCCAGTCGAAGCCGATGTTCCACAGCGTAGGGCCAAGGGCCGAACCCTGCGGAACGCCGCGTGACATGGGTTTCGCCGCCCACTCGTCCCGCGCCGGATACCGGATCTCCCTCTCGGAGAGGTAAGCTCCGATGATGCGGCGCATGTGCTCCGGGAAGCCGTGGTACTGGAGCGCCTCCTCAATGCAGGCCCAGGGGAGGGTGTTAAACGCGTTCGCTATGTCGAGCGAAACAGCGAGTAACATATCGCGTCCCGCCAGCGCCTCCTCCGCCATCCCCTTCACTCTGCGGATCGCGTCGACGGTGGACCGGAAGTGCCGGAATCCAAATTGGGCCTCGGAAAGGTCCGGCCCCACCGTCTCCATGTGCCGCACGAGTCGGGCCACCAGGATGCGCTCGAACAGCTTCCCCACCTCATCCAAGAGAACGAGCGGGCGGTAGCCTGATGGCAAGTCCGCCGGTCGGCCCTCCTTCCTCAGCAGGACAAGTTTACCCACCTTCCACGGCTGGGGAAACTGGCCCCGCACGAGGCACGCGGTGAGCAAGGCCCTGAACCTCTCCTCCAGAGGGTCCAGGGCGATGATCAACGCGCGCCCCGGGATCCCGTCCAAGCCCGGGGCCTTTCTGCGGCCGCGAAGGCGCTGCATAGCGGCACCGAGCTCTGCCGCCGTCACTTCCGGCGCTTCGGTTTCGGCCGTCCCATCCGGTAGTCCCATCGGGGGAGGCGTAAGTCCATTCGCGGGTGGAAATAGGCCGGCGACCACAGTGTCCACCGTCTCCGGCCTCATGCTCCGGGTGAGCGGCGGCGCAAACGGGCGGAGCTTGTCTCGCACCATTCGGTACGGACGGCCCCACGGGTCTGCGTCAAGGGAGGCCAGCATTTCTGCAAATCCGGCGTCCTTTGCCGCCGCAATGGCTGTCGACAGAGCAGTCTTGCTCTCCCTGTATGCCGCAAGCAGGCGGTCCTCCTCCTCGGGATCGCGGAGTCGCCGCCGGCGGCTGCGGGCGTGTGCACGCCTAGCGCGCACGCAGGCGAGCCGCAGTTCCGCGATCTCCAATGACCACCAGTGCACGCGGCGAAAGGGGGCACCAGGCCGAAGACGGGGCATCGCGACGTCACAGGCTCGCGTTAGCGCCCCACGAAGCCACTCAACCTCGGCCGAAACGTCTATATCCTCGGGGCTGGCGGCGGAGCCCTTGACCCAGGCCTCAACCTCGGCAGCCTCGTGCAGCAGCTCCCTGTCCAGCTGTTTGACAGCCCAGCGCGGGGGCTCTCCCGGCAGAGGGTGCCACAGGTCGGTCGGAGCCGTAGAGAGGGCCGTCACATCGAACCGAATGTATCGGTGGTCCGACAGAGTTTCTACCTCCTCCAAGACTTCCCAACCCGTGACGCGGCGCGCAAGGGAGTGTGTCGCAAACGTGACGTCCACGACCGATCCTCCCTCGTGTCGTACACAAGTGTGCACCCCTCCCCTGTTCAGTGCCGTGTATCCTCCCGCAACGGCCCAGTCCTCCGCCTCCCTGCCTCGCGCGTTTGTCACCGTGGACTCCCACATCGGAGACTTGGCGTTGAGGTCCCCAGCGACGAGTACGTGGCGAGGACGGCGCCCGGCCACCAACACTTCGAGCTGGCGGAGGTATCGCTCGAACTGCGCAAGTGAGCCGTTCGGAGAGAAGTACACGGCGACGATCATCGTGCCATCGACCTCCCCCGCGACCCACCCGCGCCCCTTCGACAGCCGCTCCAACGGTGGTGCCCCAGCGCCCGTCCTCACGACCAATGCGACAGTGCCGTCGTCGTCACCCGCCCAGCCGGCGTGCGCCGGAACCCGGTAAGGCTCAGCGACAACCGCCACGTGTATCTGCCACTGCGCAAGGCTCTGGATCAGCAAGTCCTGTGCTCTCGCGCAATGGTTCAGATTGGCCTGCAGGAATCTGCACGTGGCCATTTACGCGGCAGTGTCCATGTCAGCCTCCGCAGTAGCCGCCCCTGCACCGGGGGTCGGCTGGCGCTGTGGCTGGGGAGGGGCCTGTGGGCCCAGACTCGCCGCCGGCGCTCTCCTCGGTGCAGGGCAGGCTTTGCTGCCGCACGTGTGCTCAGAAGGCCTACCCGCCGCCGCGCACAGGGTGCAGCGCGGCGTGGCGTGGCAGGCGCCGGCCTTGTGGCCGGGCTCACCGCAGCGATAACACAGATCACTGCGGTCCTCCGTCGACGGGCATAGCGCACGCGTGTGGCCAGGCTCCAAGCACCTGTAGCAGCGCAGTGGGCGCGCCGTCAGCAGCTCTACTCGGGCCATGCCCCATCCGACTGAGAGGCGGCCCGCCGCGAGGACCTTCTTCGCCGCAGACACGGGGCAGCGCACCCAAGCTGCGCAAGCGCCGGTCGCGCCAGGGCGCACCTCACCGCACTTTACCGCCCCCCGTTCACATTCACCCGAGCGAGCCACCGCAGCGGTCACCTCGTCCGCTGTGACGGAATCGTCGAGGCCGAACACCCGCAGTTCTGCGGACTTGATCGGCCTCGAAACTCTCGCAGTCTGCGAGCCGAGAACCTCCTCCAGTTTTCGGGCCAGCGCGTCCGCCTTGGTAGCACTCGCGGCACCCGCCCCCGCCACCTCCAGCACCCGCGCCCCGGTGACCGATCGCTTGAACCGCAGCGAGGTGATTTCAAGCGAAGCGATGTCAATTTTTGACCTCGCTTCCGAAATCACCTGCGCATACGTCATGCCCGCTTCCATCGCCTCCGGCTGCAGCGTAATAACAACTGCAGCAGAACGCGGCAGACGCAGCTTGCGCGCGGCCAGCTGGCCCGGCGTGGGTGGCGTCCCCGCGGTCCCACGAGCCACCGCCGTCACTGGTCCCGCGAGCGGGACGGACGCAGAGGCGGGCCCCGACAGCTCGCCGTCGGGTACCCGACGCGCCGCCATCGTCCTACGACGCCGGCGACGGCGGGCGGGTGTCTCGTGCACCACCCAGTCCGCGGGCGAGGCAGCAGTCGGCGTGTCGTCGATCACCAACCTAACCTAACCTAACCTAACCTAACCTAACCTAACCTAACCTAACCTAACCTTTTTTTTTTTTTTTTGTTGACGGGGGGGAAATCTTCAAAAGATACCCGACTTCCTGGGGGGAAAGCCGGGTTATGTTGGATTTTTACCAACTAAAACCCCCCCGGTGGCCCTCTCCGTGCGTGTGGAGGAGGGCTCCGGGATCTCAATGAACACACCGGAGCCCTCGCGCACTGTGCGTAGGCACCCAACTTCGTCAGGCTCGCGCCTGGACAGCCTCCTTTAACGGCGGTGTGCGGCCACCACACACCGCCGCCTCCACGGGGTCGCTTGGAGCGGTGGCTCGAGCCCCCACTCTCACCACCCACGACCCCGGAGTCTCCGTTTAGTCGCCTCTTACGACAGGCCGGAGATACCGTAGCCCTATTCTTAGCCCGGGACTACAGGGCTGGGCCCCCTTTTAGTCGGCTCTTACGACAGGCAGGGGATACCGTAGTCTTATTCTAAGCCCACGACTACAGGGCATTGGGGTTGGGACGGGGCTGTGCAGCGCCGCCTCTGCGCCTCCGCCTCCTTGCGGGGTCGGCCCTCTCCCTATCGCGTTCGGCCTCCTCCTTCTGAGACATTACTGCCTCGCAGAAGGAGGCCATCGCGTCCCACTGGGGTTTGCCCAGTATCATTTCTGCTACCACGGAGGGCAGGCGGAGGTCTGGTCCGATCGCGGCGACGAGGTCTCTTCGCGGCGATTGCCATGCGGGGCAGACCTCCAGGGTGTGCTGGGCATCGTCACAGGCGGAGCTGCAGTGGTGGCAGGCCGCGGAGCTCTCCCTGCCGATTCGGTGCAGGTACTCACCGAAACACCCGTGTCCGGTGAGCACCTGGGTCAGCCGGTAGCTGACCTGACCGACCGAACGGCTTATCCAGTCGTCGAATACGGGCAAGATTGCCCCCACAGCCCTCTGGCGCTGTCTCGCCGGCTCGTGAAGACGGACTTTCCACTCTTCGAGTGCTGCCTTGTGCGCCTCCTGTCGCATCAGAGTTACGGCTCTGGGGGGCATGTCCTGCCCTTCTTCACGCATGCGACGTAGCTCGCTGTATACCGTCGCATCCATAGATGCCAAGATGTCCAGGGGGGGGAACCTAGCTAAGAGACCTGCCGCGTCGTGGGAGATCGTGCGGTATCCGCGCGCCACCCTTATGGCCATCCGCCGCTGCACACTTAGCAGTTTTGCTCTGTGTACGCGGTTTCTGGCCAGTTTTTCCGCCCAGAGTGGCGCTGCGTACAATGCCATGGACCGCACGACCCCCGAGTAGAGCCGCCGAACACTTTCTCGCGGCCCCCCAAGATTAGGCAGGATTCGGTGAAGGGCACCCGCTGCCTTCTCGATCCGGGGGACTAGGCGATCGAAGTGCTCGACGAACTCCCAGCGGCCGTCTAAGATGACACCGAGGTATTTCATGTGCCTCCCCACCTGGACAACGGCCCCTCCGACGCCGACTGTTGAGCTTGGTGGCTCCACGCCTTTGGGAAGGTCGTGAAACCACAGTGCCTCGGTTTTGTGCGGAGCGACTTGCAAACCGAGGCCCTGGATTTTGCGGACCACGCACGCCGCTGCGTGTTCTGCGACACAGGTTGCTCTCTCGAAACTATCTCCTTCCGCGAGCACAAGAGTATCGTCGGCGTAGCATACTACGTTAGCACCGGTGGGGAGAGAGATGCGTAGCACTACGTCGTATGCGAGGTTCCACAGGAGTGGCCCCAGCACCGACCCCTGCGGAACCCCGCAGAACATCTCTCTCTGGTGCAGAACCCCCTCTTGGCCAGCGTACTCTATGTACCTGTCGTTTAGGTAGTCTCCAACGACATTGCGGAGGTACTCGGGTAGATGGTGGTGGGCGAGCGCTTCCCTAATCGTCTTCCAGGGCAGGGAATTAAAAGCATTCACTATATCGAGACTAACCTAACCTAACCTAACCTAACCTAACCTAACCTAACCTAACCTAACCTAACCTAACCTAACCTAACCTAACCTAACCTAACCTAACCTAACCTAACCTAACCTAACCTAACCTAACCTTTTTTTTTTTTTTTTTTTTTTTTTTTTTTTTTTTTTTTTTTTTTTTTTTTTTTTATCGAGGAGAAATCCATTTACGGACTACCCGCCACTAGCAAGCGGCGGGCGCGTGTGGGACTCGCCCAGCACCACTAGGGCGCTGGGAATACCCACTAAAACTCCCCGTCTTCCATTCATGCCCTTGCTGGGGGGTGGCCTGGGACCTATATAATTCACCAGTCCACCCCCGGGCTGCCCAGCTTGCGAGCCGGGCTGGCACCAATAGGGGACTGCCTCGGAAGATAAGGCAATCCCCTTGACTCCAGGATGAATGCACGCGCCAGTGATGGCGCGTGCAAACGAGCATAAGGGCGGAAGAGGTCCAGCAGAAACTACCAGCCCTCTCCCGCCCCCACATCTGCGCCGGAATGGAGCGGCTGGAGGCTCCTCCTCCTTCCGCTCCATCCCCGCAGTCCACCATACGCACCAACGCTCCGCCCCCCCTCGCCCCACTGCCCCTGCAGTGGGACAAGAAGAGGGCGGCGCACCGATGCGAGGCCCATCACGTCGCTCACCAGCGCTTCTCTGCCGGGGCAGAGAAGGCGGAGAGCGAGCGCGTGGGCCCTCTCCGTGTCAGAGGCGGAGGAACGGGAGTACCCTCCGCCTCCGGCCATCCGGTCCGTCTGGTACGAGGCGCCCGAAAGCGCCCCCCCCAGCCGGACCTCCTCCTCTTGGTCGCCTGGGCCCCACTCCACAGTGTGAAGCAGGGACCAGGCGACGACACCTCATACCGCTCCGAAGAGCGGTACCTCCGGTCCGACTGGTACGAGGCGCCCGAAGGCACCCCCCCCAGCCGGACCTCCTCCTCTTAGTCGCCTGGGCCCCACTCCACAGTGTGAAGCAGGGACCAGGCGACGCCACCAGGTTTCCAGATTTTTCGCCGCTGGCCAGCAAGATCCCATAAAGAGAAGTTACTGACCAGCGCCCAGGGTGCACCGGCCCTTGTCACTTACCCTTCCCACTGGTTCAAGATGAATCAGTAGGAACGGAAGCGGAAGGGCACACGGGAAGGTAATCTGGCATCGCACCCCAACCTAACCTAACCTAACCTAACCTAACCTAACCTAACCTAACCTAACCTAACCTAACCTAACCTAACCTAACCTAACCTAACCTAACCTAACCTAACCTAACCTAACCTAACCTAACCTAACCTAACCTAACCTAACCTAACCTAACCTAACCTAACCTAACCTAACCTAACCTTTTTTTTTTTTTTTTTTTTTTTTTTTATCGAGGAGAAATCCATTTACGGACTACCCGCCGCTAGCAAGCGGCGGGCGCGTGTGGGACTCGCCCAGCACCACTAGGGCGCTGGGAATACCCACTAAAACTCCCCGTCTTCCATTCATGCCCTTGCTTGGGGGTGGCCTGGGACCTATATAATTCACCAGTCCACCCCCGGGCTGCCCAGCTTGCGAGCTGGGCTGGCACCAATAGGGGACTGCCTCGGAAGATAAGGCAATCCCCTTGACATCTGGATGAATGCACGCGCCAGAAGTGGCACGTGCAAACGAACTTAAGGGCGGAAGAGGTCCAGCAGAAACTACCAGCCCTCTCCCGCCCTCACATCTGCGCCGGAGTGGAGCGGCTGGAGGCTCCTCCTCCCTCCGCTCCACCCCCGCAGTCCACCATACGCACCAATGCGCCGCCCTCCCCCCCCGCCCCACTGCCCCTGCAATGGGACAAGAAGAGGGCGGCGCATCGATGCGAGGCCCATCACGTCGCTCACCAGCGCTTCTCTGCCGAGGCAGAGAAGGTGGAGAGCGACCGCGTGGGCCCTCTCCGTGTCAGAGGCGGAGGAGCGGGATACCCTCCGCCCCGGCCATCCGGTCCGACTGGTACGAGGCGCCCGAAAGCGCCCCCCCCAGCCGGACTTCCTTCTCTTGGTCGCCTGGGCCCCACTCCACAGTGTGAAGCAGGGACCAGGCGACGACACCACGTACCACTCCGAAGAGCGGTACCTCCGGTCCGACTGGTACGAGGCGCCCGAAAGCGCCCCCCCCAGCCGGACCTCCTCCTCTTGGTCGCCTGGGCCCCACTCCACAGTGTGAAGCAGGGACCAGGCGACGACACCACGTACCACTCCGAAGAGCGGTACCTCCGGTCCGACTGGTACGAGGCGCCCGAAAGCGCCCCCCCCAGCCGGACCTCCTCCTCTTAGTCACCTGGGCCCCACTCCACAGTGTGAAGCAGGGACCAGGCGACGCCACCGGATTCCAGATTTTTCGCCGCTGGCCAGCAAGATCCCATAAAGAGAAGTTACTGACCAGCGCCCAGGGTGCACCGGCCCTTGCCACTTACCCTTCCTACTGGTTCAAGCAGTTCAATCAGCAGGAACGGAAGCGGAAGGGCACACGGGAAGGTAATCTGGCATCGCACCCCAACCTAACCTAACCTAACCTAACCTAACCTAACCTAACCTAACCTAACCTAACCTAACCTAACCTAACCTAACCTAACCTAACCTAACCTAACCTAACCTAACCTAACCTAACCTAACCTAACCTAACCTAACCTAACCTAACCTAACCTAACCTAACCTTTTTTTTTTTTTTTTTTTTTATCGAGGAGAAATCCATTTACGGACTACCCGCCGCTAGCAAGCGGCGGGCGCGTGTGGGACTCGCCCAGCACTACAAGAGCGCTGGGAATACCCACTAAAACTCCCCGTCTTCCATTCATGCCCTTGCTGGGGGGTGGCCTGGGACCTATATAATTCACCAGTCCACCCCCGGGCTGCCCAGCTTGCGAGCCGGGCTGGCACCAATAGGGGACTGCCTCGGAAGACAAGGCAATCCCCTTTACTCCAGGATGAATGCACGCGCCAAAGTGGCGCGTGCAAACGAACACAAGGGCGAAAGAGGGCCAGCAGAAACTACCAGCCCTCTCCCGCCCTCACATCTGCGCCGGAGTGGAGCGGCTGGAGGCTCCTCCTCCCTCCGCTCCACCCCCGCAGTCCACCATACGCACCAACGCGCCGCCCCCCCCCCACCCCACTGCCCCTGCAATGGGACAAGAAGAGGGCGGCGCATCGATGCGAGGCCCATCACGTCGCTCACCAGCGCTTCTCTGCCGGGGCAGAGAAGGCGGAGAGCGAGCGCGTGGGCCCTCTCCGTGTCAGAGGCGGAGGAACGGGAGTACCCTCCGCCTCCGGCCATCCGGTCCGACTGGTACGAGGCGCCCGAAAGCGCCCCCCCCAGCCGGACCTCCTCCTCTTGGTCGCCTGGGCCCCACTCCACAGTGTGAAGCAGGGACCAGGCGACGACACCTCATACCGCTCCGAAGAGCGGTACCTCCGGTCCGACTGGTACGAGGCGCCCGAAGGCACCCCCCCCAGCCGGACCTCCTCCTCTTAGTCGCCTGGGCCCCACTCCACAGTGTGAAGCAGGGACCAGGCGACGCCACCAGGTTTCCAGATTTTTCGCCGCTGGCCAGCAAGATCCCATAAAGAGAAGTTACTGACCAGCGCCCAGGGTGCACCGGCCCTTGCCACTTACCCTTCCTACTGGTTCAAAAATGAATCAGTAGGAACGGAAGCGGAAGGGCACACGGGAAGGTAATCTGGCATCGCACCCCAACCTAACCTAACCTAACCTAACCTAACCTAACCTAACCTAACCTAACCTAACCTAACCTAACCTAACCTAACCTAACCTAACCTAACCTAACCTAACCTAACCTAACCTAACCTAACCTAACCTAACCTAACCTAACCTAACCTAACCTAACCTTTTTTTTTTTTTTTTTTTTTTTTTTTTTTTTTTTTTTTTTCGAGGAGAAATCCATTTACGGACTACCCACTGCTGGCGAGGCAGTGGGCTTGTGTGGGACTCGCCCAGTACCAATTTGGCACTGGGAATACCCACTAAAACTCCCCGTCTTCCTTTCATGCCCTTGTTGGGGGGCGGTTTGGGACCTAAGTGTAATACACCAAACCACCCCCGGGCTGCCCGGCTTTTTGGCCGGGCTGGCGCCAATGGAGGATTACCTCAGGAAGATGAGGCAATCCCCAGACGTCAGGACTAGTGCAATGCACACGCCAGTGCCACTGGCGTGTGCAGTCCTACTTCAGGGCTGAAGAAGGCTAGTAGAGGCTACCCGCCTTCTCCCGCCCCTACGCCTGCGCCGGATGGGAGCGGCTTGAGCATCCTCCTCCCGCTCCCTCTCCGCTGCCTCCTTCGCCGAGATAACTGCCTCGGCGAAGGAAACGGCAGCCTCCCAGACCTCCGAGCTGCCAAGCATGGCTACAACCATACTCGGCAACTCGGGGATGCTTCCGCCGAGCGCCGCCATGAGTTCGCGGCGCTCGTCCTGCCAGGCTGGGCACACGGAGAGTGTGTGCTCAGCCGTGTCGTCTAAGGAGTCGCAGTGGTGACACCGCGGTGTCTCCTCCCGACGGGCAACACGGTGCAGGTAGTGACCGAAACAACCATGTCCGGTCAAAACCTGCACCAGGCGGAAGGTGAGGCTGCCGTCCCGGCGCCCAAGCCACTCCTCCAGAACCGGACGAATCGCCTCGATCGTCCGGTGGCCAGCGGTCGGGTCGGCGAGCGCCTCCGTCCACCAGCTCAAGGCCTCTTCTCGCGCCACAGTCCTGACCCGCTCCACTTCTGCTGGAACGGGCCGTTCGCCCCGCATCCGCGCCCCCAATCTGTGCTGGTACACCCGCGCCAGCACAGAGGCCTCAATGTCCCAGGGCGGCGTTCCTGCGAGAACGCATGCCGCCCCGTGACTCACCGTGCGGTAGGCCCGCACAGCGCGGGTAGCAATAACCCTCTGCGGCCGGCGCAAGAGGGCTCGGATGCGGGGCGTGAGGCTCTCGGCCCACACCGGGGCCCCGTATAGTGCCATCGACCGTATCACCCCGTGGTACAGCCGACGGCACGCTGCTCCTGGTCCTCCCACATTTGGGAGAAGCCGTCCGAGTGCGGCTGCGGCGGAGCACAGCCGGGGAGCGAGGAGCCTGAAGTGCTCCTCGAAACTCCAGCGAGGGTCCAGAATGAGGCCGAGGTACTTCATGTGCACCTCGACCGGAATCCGGACCCCATCCACTCGGACATGGAGCCCCGGTGGGGTTCTGCGCCGAGGGGCGTGAAACGCCATGGCCCTCGTTTTACCGAGGGCCACTTCCAGCCCCAGGAGGCGAATGCGCCGGACGACCATGGAGGTGCCGACCGACGCACGGCGGACCGCATCCTCCCAGTCTCCTGCTGCCGCCGCGACTAGAGTGTCGTCCGCGAAGCAGACGACCTCCATCCGCGGCAGAGACTGTCCACGGAGGACCCAGTTGTACCCCAGGTTCCATAGTAGGGGGCCTAGTACGGAACCCTGGGGCACTCCCGCCTCCACCCGCCACGGCTCGACACGGCCCTCCGCACTCTCATACAGGACCACCCGGTCCCGTAGATAGTCCCTGACGAGAGCGCAGAGGTACGGAGGCACTCGGTGGAATTTGAGGGCCTCCTCAATGCATTCGTGGGGGATGGTGTTAAATGCGTTCGCGATGTCCAAGGACACCACGATCGCCACCTCCCCCCTAGCCGTGGCGAGCACCGTCCACCTCCTGAGGTGCCCGAGCGCGTCCATAGTTGACCGGCCCGTGCGGAAGCCGTACTGACATTCCGCCAGGTCCGGCCCAGTGCCCTCCAGATGCTCAATGATGCGGGAAGCGAGGATCTTTTCAAAGGCCTTCGCCGCCTCATCGAGCAATACGATTGGCCTATAACCCGCCGGGGAATCCGCAGGACGACTTTCCTTTCGGAGCAGGCATAGCCGCCCAACCCTCCAGCGCTTAGGGAAACGGACCGTCGCGATGCAGGTGTCCAGCACCGCGCGGAAACGATCCTCCAAGGGACCCAGGGCAATGGCCAGAACTTTGGCCGGGACCCCGTCCGGCCCCGGCGTTTTCTTCTTGCGTCGGAGACGTATCCTGGCCGTGTCGAATTCCGCCTGGGTCACAGGAGGACCGTCGGGCCGCTCCTCCAGCGAAGATCCGGGGGCCATCATGCGTGGGGGTGTAAAGGGTCCGGGACTCGGAAACAGAGTCCCTAAGACCCTCCGCAGCAGCCCTGGCTCCATACAAGATGTAGGGGGAGCTGCAGCAGATAGCTTCCCCCTAATTACCCTGTAAGGCCGTCCCCAGGGGTCACTGTTTAGTATGCCCAGGAATTGCTCCCAGGCATCGTTCTTGGCCCTGCAGATGGCGGTTCTCAGGGCCGTGTTGGCTTCGGTGTAAGCCCGGTGAAGAGTTTCCTCTTCCCCGGGCGCTTTCGTTGCGCGCCTACGGCACCGCTGGTAAGCGCGCCTGGCCCCCATACTGGCGGTACGCAGACCCGAGAGCTCGGGCGTCCACCAGTATACCTGCCCCCTGTTTGGAGGGCAGGCCTGCACCCTCGGCATGGCGGCGTCGCAGACAACCTTAATGTCATCCGCAAACAACTCCGCCATGCCGTCAGCGTCCCCCGCGATGGCCTCCGGCACCTCAGCCCAGGCTCGCACCATGGCCGCCTCCTCCGCGACATCAGGCTGGAGACGGGCAAGTCCCCACCTCGGGAAAGGTGAGGCGCCCGCCGTCCGACCGAGCCGCAGAGGGGTCCCAGGGGACGCCGTGGAGACCTCATATCGGATATACAAGTGGTCCGATAGAGTCTCCACTTCCTCCATCACTCGCCAATCCCTGATGCGGGCTGCGAGCGACGGAGTGGCGAAGGACACGTCCACAATGGACGTACCCTGCCACCGGGTGCAGGTAGGAGCGGCGCCCCTGTTGAGAATCTGGAGTCCCAGGGACAGAACCCAGGACTCCAGAATACCTCCTCGGACGTTAGGGCTGGGGGACCCCCACGCGGCAGATTTCGCGTTTAGGTCCCCCGCCACCAGCACCGAACTAGGAGCCGCTCGACGGACCACTCCCTCAACAGCAGCCAGGAGACTCTCAAAGTCTACCCGGCTGCCATTCGGAGAGAAGTAGGTGGATACCACCACCATCCCTCCCCATCGTGCCGCCACGTAGCCAGCACCCCTCTCGACTATTGCAAGAGGGGGGGCCACACCGGTCACCATGATCGCGGCAAGGCCATCACTTGCCCCCACCCACTTCGGGGATGATGGGACAGAGTTTGGCTCCGCGATCACGGCCAAATCAATGTTCCACTCGGCTGCAGACTGGCACACCAAGTCCTGAGCCCGAGCCGAGCGGTTCAGATTCCCCTGCAGTATTTTACCTATGGATCTATTCGACATCGACAGTTTCCATAGGTACCACCGCAGGGGAGGCCGGTGCGGCCGACGAGCGGGAGGCAGCACCCCACTGCATGGGGCGGCCCTTGACCGGGGAGGGATTGCAGCGCATTCCACCCATGCGGTGCTCCGAGGGTAGGCCCCGGTCCGCACACACTGCACATTTAGGTTGCGCAGTGCAGCCCGCCGCAATGTGTCCCTCCTGACCACAGTGGTAACAAAGTCCACTGCGGTCCTTTGCAGAGGGACACAGGGCTTGCGGATGGCCGACACCCATGCAACGGTAACACCGCATTGGGCGCTGCTCCAGGACCCTCAGAGTGGCAACGCTCCAGCCGATACAGATTCGGCCGGCGTCAGCCAGCTTTTTAATAGCCTCAACGGGGCAGGTCACCACCGTTGACCCCACCCCGCTGTAGCCCGCGAACACTTTGCCTACCCTGACGGCCTCTAGGGAGCAGTCCGCCTTTTCCGCCACGGCCATGCGGATCTCGTCCTCCGTCACCGAGTCGTCCAATCCCGACAGCCTGACATTGGCCGTCTTCGTTGGCCTGGTGACTTTGACGGCATCACCCAGCGCCTCACCAATCTTTGCCGCCAAGGTGTCTGCCTGGGCAGCGGTCGTCTCCTTAGGGAGCTCAATGATCCGAGCCCCCGTAATTCCAGTGCGGAATTTAGCCGGTCCAATGCCCAGTGCCCCCAGGTTTACCGACGCCTTCGCCTTGGCGATGGCGTCCTTATAGGTGGCGCCCTCCGCCACCGCCTCCGGCTTCAGGGCCAGCACCACCGCCAAGGATTTAGGCGCCTTGGGCATCCTGGGCTGGACGGCCTTGGCTTTAACCGCTTCCGGCGCAGGTGCTGGCTTCTTCTTGGGCTTCTTTTTAGCCACAGTCACCCACTGCTCAAGAACGACCGGCTGGTCCTCCCGCGACGAGCCCGCAATCTGCACCGAGGCACGTGCTGGTTCGGGAACCGAGGCCTTAGCCACCTTCTTGGGCCTCGCCTCCCTCGGCATGTTTGCCGGTGGGGCGAGGGTCGTCGGTGCTCCAGGCTGCGAAGGAGCTGTCCCCTTTCCCTTACGGGCATCCCCAGCCAAAGGCGGCCGACGAGACTGAGCCGGCAGAAGACGGCCATCCACCTCGAGCCCCTCCAATCTTGCTCCCAGGATGCGCCCGAACCGCTCGGTCACCTCCCGTTGGAAGCAGTCGAGCATTTCAGACAGTTCCGTCCTAGAGAGCCCCTCCGGTTCTCGCGGAGTCTCCATCTCCCTCACAGCTACTGCAGGACTGTTTCGACGGGTGTTCTCCTCGGAGAACGCCCGTCTCAACGCTACCACCTCCTGCTGCAGCGCCGACAGTTGACCTTTCAGTCTTTTGTTGTCAGCCTGTAGCCTCTTTACTTCTTCGCTCGCGGACCTAGAGGCCAGAGCACGAACTGTGTTCAGCATCGATTGTGAGGCCACTCTTATATCGCGGACGAAGGTGCCTTTTAGGTTTTTAGACTTCGACGAAATCTGAACCAAACAATCCGCGTCCTCCTCCGCCATCTGGATTAGAGCCTCAGTTGAAAGCTCAGGGCTCTTCCTTCCTTTGCCGGTTTTTGCGGCCCGCTCTTGATCACGATCTCCGTCCGTAAGAGTGGAATCCCCCTCCGTGTCGGAGACTTCAGCAGCTCTCAGCTCGCGTCGAGCTTGAGACGATCCGACGCTATGATTATAGCCGCGACCGCCTCGCGCTCGTGACACCTTAGGAGGAATGGTTTTGGAGAGCTCTAATTCAGCATCCGACTCCGAGTCCGATTTCCCTACCAAGAACTTACTTTGCAGGGGTCTCTTCCTCGTCTTTCCTCCATCCGATAGACCAGCCCGGCCGGTATCACTATCCCTGGATGCAGGCCCCGCATTCGCCAAGATCGGAGAGACTGAACAGGGTCTCTGAACAGTCTCCCGATTACTCCGGTCCGAAAACTCCTCCGACTCCATCGACCAGTCGAGGGCCCTGCCCACGACTGACTCGGTGGGAGAGAAAATCTTTGGCCGAAGTTAAAAACAACACATATAACACGAAACAAAACGAAAATAGACAAAATACACGAAAAACAGAAAAGAAGCCGAAAATTCCACAAAATGTGAAACTTTCGACAGCCAAATCGTAAAGAAAAATCCAACCTAACCTAACCTAACCTAACCTAACCTAACCTAACCTAACCTAACCTAACCTAACCTAACCTAACCTAACCTAACCTAACCTAACCTAACCTAACCTAACCTAACCTAACCTAACCTAACCTAACCTAACCTAACCTAACCTAACCTAACCTAACCTAACCTAACCTAACCTAACCTAACCTAACCTAACCTAACCTAACCTAACCTAACCTAACCTAACCTAACCTAACCTAACCTAACCTAACCTAACCTAACCTAACCTAACCTAACCTAACCTAACCTAACCTAACCTAACCTAACCTAACCTAACCTAACCTAACCTAACCTAACCTAACCTAACCTAACCTAACCTAACCTAACCTAACCTAACCTAACCTAACCTAACCTAACCTAACCTAACCTAACCTAACCTAACCTAACCTAACCTAACCTAACCTAACCTAACCTAACCTAACCTAACCTAACCTAACCTAACCTAACCTAACCTAACCTAACCTAACCTAACCTAACCTAACCTAACCTAACCTAACCTAACCTAACCTAACCTAACCTAACCTAACCTAACCTAACCTAACCTAACCTAACCTAACCTAACCTAACCTAACCTAACCAAATTCGCTAAGTCTCAAAGTTTTACCTACCCCTTCGTGCCGCACCTCTATAAATTCGTCTCGTCTTCCGCTTCTCGGACCTGAAACAAAAATAATATTAGTGTCAATAGTTTTTCTGAAAATCACCGATAACTTCAAATTTCTTTCGTTTTTTCACATTTTTCGTAGTTTTTGCCCCATCACTTTTGTTCAGCGTGTTAAATCTTCCTGAAAACAGCTCAGTTGGTGTCCGGAGCCGCCCCCGCGTCGAACGACACCACTCGCAGCCAGCTGTGAAGGAATTTTTTCCGCCACCCATACTAATCGGAGCGTAAAAAGTCTACCTAAGCGGATCAAAATCCCCATACATTCTAAATTCGCTAAGTCTCAAAGTTTTACCTACCCCTTCGTGCCGCACCTCTATAAATTCGTCTCGTCTTCCGCTTCTCGGACCTGAAACAAAAATAATATTAGTGTCAATAGTTTTTCTGAAAATCACCGATAACTTCAAATTTCTTTCGTTTTTTCACATTTTTCGTAGTTTTTGCCCCATCACTTTTGTTCAGCGTGTTAAATCTTCCTGAAAACAGCTCAGTTGGTGTCCGGAGCCGCCCCCGCGTCGAACGACACCACTCGCAGCCAGCTGTGAAGGAATTTTTTCCGCCACCCATACTAATCGGAGCGTAAAAAGTCTACCTAAGCGGATCAAAATCCCCATACATTCTAAATTCGCTAAGTCTCAAAGTTTTACCTACCCCTTCGTGCCGCACCTCTATAAATTCGTCTCGTCTTCCGCTTCTCGGACCTGAAACAAAAATAATATTAGTGTCAATAGTTTTTCTGAAAATCACCGATAACTTCAAATTTCTTTCGTTTTTTCACATTTTTCGTAGTTTTTGCCCCATCACTTTTGTTCAGCGTGTTAAATCTTCCTGAAAACAGCTCAGTTGGTGTCCGGAGCCGCCCCCGCGTCGAACGACACCACTCGCAGCCAGCTGTGAAGGAATTTTTTCCGCCACCCATACTAATCGGAGCGTAAAAAGTCTACCTAAGCGGATCAAAATCCCCATACATTCTAAATTCGCTAAGTCTCAAAGTTTTACCTACCCCTTCGTGCCGCACCTCTATAAATTCGTCTCGTCTTCCGCTTCTCGGACCTGAAACAAAAATAATATTAGTGTCAATAGTTTTTCTGAAAATCACCGATAACTTCAAATTTCTTTCGTTTTTTCACATTTTTCGTAGTTTTTGCCCCATCACTTTTGTTCAGCGTGTTAAATCTTCCTGAAAACAGCTCAGTTGGTGTCCGGAGCCGCCCCCGCGTCGAACGACACCACTCGCAGCCAGCTGTGAAGGAATTTTTTCCGCCACCCATACTAATCGGAGCGTAAAAAGTCTACCTAAGCGGATCAAAATCCCCATACATTCTAAATTCGCTAAGTCTCAAAGTTTTACCTACCCCTTCGTGCCGCACCTCTATAAATTCGTCTCGTCTTCCGCTTCTCGGACCTGAAACAAAAATAATATTAGTGTCAATAGTTTTTCTGAAAATCACCGATAACTTCAAATTTCTTTCGTTTTTTCACATTTTTCGTAGTTTTTGCCCCATCACTTTTGTTCAGCGTGTTAAATCTTCCTGAAAACAGCTCAGTTGGTGTCCGGAGCCGCCCCCGCGTCGAACGACACCACTCGCAGCCAGCTGTGAAGGAATTTTTTCGCCGCCACCCACCCCTCCGCCCCACCCCACCGACCCTTTGTTGAGTGCCCTTAGGTGACCAATTTTTCAATACAAAAAATTTTTTTTTTTTTTTTTTAAATGTTACGTTCGCCGGTCAGATCGCCGTCCCGTTTGCGGACTGGCGATACTTTGGACTCGTCCGGCTCTTCTATGGCCCCTCTGCGCTATGAAAGCATGGACTCCTCACCGACTATGTCGCCCGCTGTACAAGCCACCCAACCACATTCTCTATCGATTCGGGACCCGGGAGTGGACATAGTCGCCCTTCTTGAGGTTATCCGGGGAGCGGTGGGCCGCTCGGGTAACCTCAAGAGGGATATCAAGACGGAAATCCTCAGTAGTGTGGAAAAAATTGAACGTATTTTAGCGTTTTCGCCTCCACCTCCAACTTCCGCCCAGACTGACGTTGAGAGTCTCAAGGTGACAATAAGGGAGTGTATCAGGGAGGAGATGAAGGCAATTAAAGTGCCGGCGCCCATCATCCATGCACCTCCGCCGCCTCCTCCACCTGTCACTCAGCCCTCGTACGCAAGGGTCGCGTCGTTGCCCCCGGCGTCTTCTGTTCAGCTCCGCCCACCCCCATATAAGCCTGCCATAATTGTTTCTGCTAAAAACTCAACCAGCTTCTCTGAGACCCTTTCCACGTGGCAAAAAACTGTTACCTTTCGAGACACGAATTTTGCCCCGGAAAGTGTCAAGCCGGTCTCCAATAATAAACTTAGAGTAGAATTTAACAAGGCCGAGCATGTCCAGGTGACCCTGGGTAAAATCAGCCCCTCGTCTGCCATTGAGGTGGAGCCCTCTAAGAAATTACAACCCATGATCATAATCAAGGGCGTAACGGAAAGCATTACACCCGAGACCCTCACGACCATTCTTCGCACTCAAAACGACTGCATAAAAGAAAAACCCGAAGACCTCCAATTCAAATTCAGACGCAGTAACCGTAACCCGAAGCTGTACAACGCTGCTTACACCGCTAGTCCAGCCCTTTGGCGGTCCATTATTGACGCCGGCAAGCTCAATGTGGACCACCAAAGGGTCCACGTCGAAAACTACGTCCCGGTCCTCCAGTGTTACCGCTGCCTACAATACGGCCATACGAAGAAATGGTGCAAGGAGACCGCTTTCATCTGCTCTCATTGCTCCTCCGCCCACGCCTACAAGGATTGCCCCGTAAAGGACGATGCCTCAAAACTCTCCTGCCATAACTGCAATGAACACCACAAGAAGCGCAACGACCACTCCGGCAAAGTTACTGCCCATAGCGCCACGTCTATTACGTGTCCCCGTTTTATAAGCATGACCAATGCTGTCCGTTCCCGCACCGACTATGGGGAGTAGCTTTACACCGGTTTTATCCAGTCTCAGCAACGCCAACCCCAGTACAAACAACATGAAGTTTCTCCAATGCAATGTGGGCCGTTCTTACGCGTGGCATCACGAATTTATACAGTTTTTTGTTAAGAACGAATATCCAATAGCTCTCATTACAGAGCCCTACACTAATAAAGATAACAATACAGTCCGTAACATTCCAGGCTATGAAGTTTTCCAAGTCTCAAATGGTGCACGCGTCAAGGCTTGCATCGTGGTCAAAACTGGTCTCGGGGCTACTCTGGGCCTAACGGAATACTCCTCCTCCAACTTAAGCGTTATTCAATTAAACATTAGACAACGTAAAATAGTTATTGCTTCCGTCTATATTGAACCAGATTCAGATGAGTTCAATACAATTTCCAAGCTCGACCTTCTCCTACAGAGCCACTGTGACACTGACGTCGTTGTCGGAGGCGATCTCAATGGGTGGCACCCCCTATGGGGCTCGCCATCTGCGAGCCGCAGGGGCAATGATATAGTCAACCTTATCACTTCGAACGGTTTAGTCCTATGTAACACAGGCACGACTCCCACATTCGAAACGGTCACACATGGCGTTCGAAGGACGTCCATCATCGACCTCACTATGGTGTCCGACTCTCTGGTTCCCTTAGTTGACGACTGGAAGGTTAAACTTGAGGCATGCCCATCATCGGACCATCGCGCCATCGAATTCACGTTACTTTATGACTTGTCAGAGATCGGTAAAGCCAAAAAGAGATCGACATTCCTCTACTCCACCAAAAACGCTAACTGGGAACTATTTGCTGAGAAACTTAAACACAATATTGAATGCACCAGCCTCTTACAAGCCGACATAGAATCCTTAAATCCACGTGACATAGATAACTTCGTAGAAACCTTAACATACACCATACAGAAAACTTGCAATAAATTCCTACCTAGGAAACTTAATCGTGAAAAATACAATCCATGGTGGAGTGAGGAGCTGGAGGAATTAAAACAGAATGTCATCCGTCTTCATCATCGCATCCAAAGAATGGCACGCAGCGGCCAATCGTTAGACACCATTCTACAGGAGAGAGCCGAAGCAAAAGCCGCCTATGCGGAAGCCATTAAAAAGGCCTCAACCACAAACTTCCGCGAGTTCTGCTCTCTTCAACATAAGGAGAATGTATGGTCTCTTACAAATAGACTGCTTAGTTGTGCACCTCCACCTAAACCGACGACCACACTAACTTTTGACGGCGTACATAGCAGAGACAGCAAAGACACAGCAGAACGCCTCCTACAAAAATTCTTCAACGACGACACGCCCGACACAACAGAATCTCATAGATTGACCAGAGAGCTCAGCAGACTCACCCCTGACACCCCGGATGACACACCATTTATACAAACGGAAATCATAACTTGCGTACAGAGCATGAATCCAAATAAGGCACCCGGACCAGACCACCTTACCTCGGACATCGTATCACAGTTCTGCTCCATGTACCCGGAATTAATTACCCGACTCATAAATCGATGCTTGGCTCTAGCGTTCTTTCCGACCAACTGGAAAATGGCTCAGGCAATAACGGTTCCCAAGCCAAACAAGGATAGCTATGCGGATGCATCTGCCTACCGACCTATTGGACTCATCAGTGTGTTCGGCAAACTAATGGAAAAGCTCATTACCAAAAGATTAACCCACCACCTAAATGTTACCGGACACCATAATCCTAATCAATACGGATTCAAGGCACAAACTTCTACAGTTGACGCCCTAAACCATGCAGTGTCAACCATAAAAGCCGCCCGAAAAGATAAGAAACTGGTAGCTGCGGTATCCCTGGACATCAAGGGGGCGTTTGATAATGCCTGGTGGCCAAAACTACTTCAGCGGCTTCAGGCCGCGAACTGCCCTAAAAACATATACTGCCTCATCCGCAACTATCTGGAGGATAGACAGGTCACCTTAAACTATGCAGACGCAAGCACATCAAAAACTGCGACCCGAGGATGTGTCCAGGGCTCGATATGCGGACCGAGCTTCTGGAACATCATTCTCGATGAACTCTTCGAGGCGGACCTACCACCCAACTGCCGGCTGCAGGCATACGCTGATGACGTTTTACTCGTGTGCACTGCAGATGATATCGCGGAGCTGGAGAATATTGCGAATGGCGCCCTAGAAACCATAACATCCTGGGGCGAGAATGCTAAACTGGCGTTTGGACCTTCCAAAACACAACTCATCGGATTTACCCCAAGTGCACGTAAAGCCAAGATCACTCACCGCGGCCAAGTCTTAAAATTCGTTCCCGAAATTAAACTGCTCGGCTTAATAATAGATCAGAACCTAACTTTTGTTAAACATGCAGAACACGTCACCTGTAAAGCACTCAAGATCTACCGAACCCTCTGTAAATTCGTGCGCCCTACTTGGGGCGTCCACAAAGAAAACATCTCCACCATCTACAACCAAGTCATACAGCCAATAGTCACTTACGCAGCTGGCATATGGGGAGATGCGATAAACTTCAAAAAAGTTCAAAACAAACTGCTGTCACTACAACGCGGATTTGCCATAAAAACCATAAAAGGCTTTCACACCATCTCTACCAACGCAGCAATTGCTCTTGCACAATTCACGCCCCTAGATCTGAAGGTTAAGGAGGTGTGTGTTACTGAGCGCACTAAACTCTCGGGACACTGCCCATACCTTCCTTCAGATATTGAACTACAGAGACCTACACCCCCCAAAGATTTGCCACATCCAGCTGAACGTACAGCAATAGAGTTCAGCAAAGCCCAGACTGAAGAAGAAATCGATAGTTTATGCCCACCTGAACGGACCCGCATTTATACTGATGGCAGTAAGCTGGACAGCGGAAAAGTCGGTGCAGCCTACGTCGTTCAAACTCCCGAAAGTCCACCTATCATTCGGAAACTAAAACTACACGACAGCTGCACCGTCTTTCAGGCGGAGCTGCTTGCCATCGAACAGGCAGTCGTATGGTTGTGTGACAACACAGTACCTGCTGCGACCATCTTGTCGGACAGTCACTCGGCCTTACAGGAAATGAGAAACAGAGAGTCAACCAACTCGTTCGTCACCAACATAAAGACCCACCTGCGACGACATTTCGGTTCTGTGGAGTTCGTGTGGGTGAAGGCGCACGCTGGCATCGCTGGAAACGAAGCAGCAGACGAGGCCGCCAAGAATGCTGCCTCCTCACATCGAGCTCCAACATACACAAAATTCCCAATCAGCTACGTCAAAAGGAAGACCAAGGATATGAACAGGCAGACGCACAACGACAGATACACCAGCTCATCTAAAGGTGTCCACACGCAGGGTTGGCTCCCGGACTTGGATCACATCCAAGAGCTGTACAAAGCCGTGGGGCACTCCTTTCACCTAACGCAGTTGCTCACCGGTCATGGATATCACCGACAATATCTTCATCGGTTTAAGATATCCGTGACCGACAAGTGCAACTGCGACACGCACACAGTTCAGACTATGGACCACTTGGTGCGCGAGTGTCCCCGGTTCTGCGCGGCTCGGCTTCGACATGAGCAAACATGTTCCTTTCTTAGAATAACGTATCCCTATAAAATCTCAGACCTACTAACCAAAGAAGGAGCAATCCTTTCATTCGAAAACTTAATAACTACTATTGTAAATAATATAAAAGAATTTAACAAATAACTCACGCTCTCATTTTCATACTTACAAAACTTAACCCGCTTTGCCCAAATCAAATTCACACAGAAGACGCGCTTTGTATCAAATAGCAAAGACGCGCAAAAGCAACCAACCGAAAACGTAAGCAACTGCAATTAAAGTAACACAATTGAATAAATAAAATATCAAGGCTCTGGTAACCAGAGTAAAAAAAAAAAAAAAAAAAACCTAACCTAACCTAACCTAACCTAACCTAACCTAACCTAACCTAACCTAACCTAACCTAACCTAACCTAACCTAACCTAACCTAACCTAACCTAACCTAACCTAACCTAACCTAACCTAACCTAACCTAACCTAACCTAACCTAACCTAACCTAACCTAACCTAACCTAACCTAACCTAACCTAACCTAACCTAACCTAACCTAACCTAACCTAACCTAACCTAACCTAACCTAACCTAACCTAACCTAACCTAACCTAACCTAACCTAACCTAACCTAACCTAACCTAACCTAACCTAACCTAACCTTTTTTTTTTTTTTTTTTTTTTTTTTTTTTTTTTTTTTTTTTTTTTTTTTTTTTTTTTTTCGGAGGGGAAATCTCTGACAGATACCCGGCGTCTCGGGGAAAACGCCGGGTTATGTGGGGCTTGCACCCACTAAAACCCCTCCGGTGTTCCGTCTCTCGCCATTCACACCGAGCTACGTGATTCGCAAAGACACCTCCGCAACTCGGCTGGCGACCCCGTCCCCACCTTTTGCGTTTCCGCATAGGGTAGCGGTGGAGGAGCCATAGGCGCTCCGCTACCCCCATTCTCTTCATCATAGCATCCATCATATCTTGTTTGTTGTGCTGGTCGCACCAGTTACGATCGTGGGTCGCACGTGTGGTGGCGCCCGCTCCACGTCGATCTAGCACGTACCTAGCACCACTCTTCCATCACCTTGTATTTCTGCTCGGCACACCATTCCGATCGCGGGGCAAGCGCGTGGTGACGCCCGGCCCGCGGTCTGGCATGTATAACGAGCCATTCATTCATCTTCTGTCACTGATCGTACCGTACTAGACGCGGGTCGCAGGTCAGTGACGAGCGCTCCGCGCCAGCCGGAAGGCACGATCTGAGCGCCATCCCTCTCCTCGTCTTATGTGACGGTCGCACCAGTTACGATCGTGGGTCGCACGTGTGGTGGCGCCCGCTCCACGTCGATCTAGCACGATCCGAGCACCACTCATCCATCACCTGGTATATCTGCTCGGCACACCATTCGGATCGCGGGGCAAGCGCGTGGTAACGCCCGGCCCGCGGTCCGGCATGTATAACGAGCCATTCATTCTTCTTCTGTCGCTGATCGTACCGTACTAGACGCGGGTCGCAGGTCAGTGACGAGCGCTCCGCGCCAGCCAGCAGGCACGACCTGAGCGCCATCCCTCTCCTCGTCTTATGTGCCGGTCATGCTACCCAGATCACAACTCCAGATTCAGCACGACCTCTGCACCGTTCATCCATCACATTTACTCACGCACTCCTCGCGTGCGCGGGCGGCGCGGCTGGTGCCCGCCACCCCATAAATTAATCCTCATTCATGAAATCACTTTCATCCCTCTATCTTGCCGACCGCCGTGTCAGGGACACTAGACACGGCGCCGACCGACACTTCGTCATTCAGGCGCAAGACCTACCCCGGGTCTTGCACCCTCTGACCGACACCCGCTCTGCGCCTTCTGCGCTCCCGCCTTCCGCGCCGTGCCTCGGGGTCACGCTCGCGCTGCCTCTCAGCCTCCTCTTTAGCAGTCATGACTGCCTCAGCGAAGGCCTGGACGGCCCGCCAAGCTACCTCGCTGTCGACCATCGAGCGCACGACGGCCGGCAGCGACAGGTCCACCCCTATCACGACAGTCAGCGCCGCCCTCTCGTCCGCCCACGCCGGGCACTCCACCAACGTGTGATGTGCCGTGTCCTCGTCGTGACCGCAGTGGTGGCACTCGGGTGTGGGTTCCGCTCCCGCCACCCTCCACAGATATCTCCCGAAGCAACCGTGCCCCGAGAGGAGCTGCGTAAGGTGGAAGGAGAGGACTCCGTGCCTCCTCGTCAGCCAACGCTCGAGAACCGGCCTCACCGCGGCGATAGTGTCGTGGCCCGCCGTAGGCTCCTCGAGTGCGCGCAGCCATCTGATGAGCAGACGTCTGCGAGCTCGCATGCGCCAACGCAGCATCTCCTCCCTCGACGGGGGCTCCCCCGCGGCCCGGCACTCGGCGACGCGGTCGTACACCAGCGTGAGCACACGTGCATCCATCTCCCAGGGCAGGCAAGCGGCCAGCACACACGCCGCCTCGTAAGAGACGGTGCGGTAGCCGTGCACCATTCGCAGGCAAATAGCCCTCTGCGGACGGTGCAGCAGGGCCCTGTTCGCCCGCCCCAGGGAGTCCTCCCACACGGGTGCTCCGTACAGCGCCATCGACCGCACCACCAGCGCGTAAAGCCGCCGGCAAGCCGCATTCGGCCCACCGACGTTCGGCAGCAGGCGGCCGAGGGCACTGCACGCGGCCATGAGTCGCGGCGCGAGCCGTCGGAAGTGCTCGCAAAACGTCAGACGAGAGTCCAGAACGATGCCGAGGTAGCGCATGGCCGACCCGACATCGATCCCCACCCCATCCACCGTCACTCGAGCCCCATTCGGCGGCCCCCTCCGCGGCCCATGAATGCACAGGGCCTCGCATTTGTGGAGCGCCACCTCCAGCCCCAGTCCTCGGATGCGCTGAAGCACCTCCTCTACACTCGCGGTAGCGAGCGCGGCCGCTTCGCTAAAGTTAGCGCCGCGGGAGGTGACCAGCGTGTCATCCGCATAGCAGGTCACGCCGGCCCCCTCCGGTAGCGCACCCCGCAGCACCCAGTCGAAGCCGATGTTCCACAGCGTAGGGCCAAGGGCCGAGCCCTGCGGAACGCCGCGTGACATGGGTTTCGCCGCCCACTCGTCCCGCGCCGGATACCGGATCTCCCTCTCGGAGAGGTAAGCTCCGATGATGCGGCGCATGTGCTCCGGGAAGCCGTGGTACCGGAGCGCCTCCTCAATGCAGGCCCAGGGGAGGGTGTTAAACGCGTTCGCTATGTCGAGCGAAACAGCGAGTAACATATCGCGTCCCGCCAGCGCCTCCTCCGCCATCCCCTTCACTCTGCGGATCGCGTCGACGGTGGACCGGAAGTGCCGGAATCCAAATTGGGCCTCGGAAAGGTCCGGCCCCACCGTCTCCATGTGCCGCACGAGTCGGGCCACCAGGATGCGCTCGAACAGCTTCCCCACCTCATCCAAGAGAACGAGCGGGCGGTAGCCTGATGGCAAGTCCGCCGGTCGGCCCTCCTTCCTCAGCAGGACAAGTTTACCCACCTTCCACGGCCGGGGAAACTGGCCCCGCACGAGGCACGCGGTGAGCAAGGCCCTGAACCTCTCCTCCAGAGGGTCCAGGGCGATGATCAACGCGCGCCCCGGGATCCCGTCCAAGCCCGGGGCCTTTCTGCGGCCGCGAAGGCGCTGCATAGCGGCACCGAGCTCTGCCGCCGTCACTTCCGGCGCTTCGGTTTCGGCCGTCCCATCCGGTAGTCCCATCGGGGGAGGCGTAAGTCCATTCGCGGGTGGAAATAGGCCGGCGACCACAGTGTCCACCGTCTCCGGCCTCATGCTCCGGGTGAGCGGCGGCGCAAACGGGCGGAGCTTGTCTCGCACCATTCGGTACGGACGGCCCCACGGGTCTGCGTCAAGGGAGGCCAGCATTTCTGCAAATCCGGCGTCCTTTGCCGCCGCAATGGCTGTCGACAGAGCAGTCTTGCTCTCCCTGTATGCCGCAAGCAGGCGGTCCTCCTCCTCGGGATCGCGGAGTCGCCGCCGGCGGCTGCGGGCGTGTGCACGCCTAGCGCGCACGCAGGCGAGCCGCAGTTCCGCGATCTCCGATGACCACCAGTGCACGCGGCGAAAGGGGGCACCAGGCCGAAGACGGGGCATCGCGACGTCACAGGCTCGCGTTAGCGCCCCACGAAGCCACTCAACCTCGGCCGAAACGTCTATATCCTCGGGGCTGGCGGCGGAGCCCTTGACCCAGGCCTCAACCTCGGCAGCCTCGTGCAGCAGCTCCCTGTCCAGCTGTTTGACAGCCCAGCGCGGGGGCTCTCCCGGCAGAGGGTGCCACAGGTCGGTCGGAGCCGTAGAGAGGGCCGTCACATCGAACCGAATGTATCGGTGGTCCGACAGAGTTTCTACCTCCTCCAAGACTTCCCAACCCGTGACGCGGCGCGCAAGGGAGTGTGTCGCAAACGTGACGTCCACGACCGATCCTCCCTCGTGTCGTACACAAGTGTGCACCCCTCCCCTGTTCAGTGCCGTGTATCCTCCCGCAACGGCCCAGTCCTCCGCCTCCCTGCCTCGTGCGTTTGTCACCGTGGACTCCCACATCGGTGACTTGGCGTTGAGGTCCCCAGCGACGAGTACGTGGCGAGGACGGCGCCCGGCCACCAACACTTCGAGCTGGCGGAGGTATCGCTCGAACTGCGCAAGTGAGCCGTTCGGAGAGAAGTACACGGCGACGATCATCGTCCCATCGACCTCCCCCGCGACCCACCCGCGCCCCTTCGACAGCCGCTCCAACGGTGGTGCCCCAGCGCCCGTCCTCACGACCAATGCGACAGTGCCGTCGTCGTCACCCGCCCAGCCGGCGTGCGCCGGAACCCGGTAAGGCTCAGCGACAACCGCCACGTGTATCTGCCACTGCGCAAGGCTCTGGATCAGCAAGTCCTGTGCTCTCGCGCAATGGTTCAGATTGGCCTGCAGGAATCTGCACGTGGCCATTTACGCGGCAGTGTCCATGTCAGCCTCCGCAGTAGCCGCCCCTGCACCGGGGGTCGGCTGGCGCTGTGGCTGGGGAGGGGCCTGTGGGCCCAGACTCGCCGCCGGCGCTCTCCTCGGTGCAGGGCAGGCTTTGCTGCCGCACGTGTGCTCAGAAGGCCTACCCGCCGCCGCGCACAGGGTGCAGCGCGGCGTGGCGTGGCAGGCGCCGGCCTTGTGGCCGGGCTCACCGCAGCGATAACACAGATCACTGCGGTCCTCCGTCGACGGGCATAGCGCACGCGTGTGGCCAGGCTCCAAGCACCTGTAGCAGCGCAGTGGGCGCGCCGTCAGCAGCTCTACTCGGGCCATGCCCCATCCGACTGAGAGGCGGCCCGCCGCGAGGACCTTCTTCGCCGCAGACACGGGGCAGCGCACCCAAGCTGCGCAAGCGCCGGTCGCGCCAGGGCGCACCTCACCGCACTTTACCGCCCCCCGTTCACATTCACCCGAGCGAGCCACCGCAGCGGTCACCTCGTCCGCTGTGACGGAATCGTCGAGGCCGAACACCCGCAGTTCTGCGGACTTGATCGGCCTCGAAACTCTCGCAGTCTGCGAGCCGAGAACCTCCTCCAGTTTTCGGGCCAGCGCGTCCGCCTTGGTAGCACTCGCGGCACCCGCCCCCGCCACCTCCAGCACCCGCGCCCCGGTGACCGATCGCTTGAACCGCAGCGAGGTGATTTCAAGCGAAGCGATGTCAATTTTTGACCTCGCTTCCGAAATCACCTGCGCATACGTCATGCCCGCTTCCATCGCCTCCGGCTGCAGCGTAATAACTACTGCAGCAGAACGCGGCAGACGCAGCTTGCGCGCGGCCAGCTGGCCCGGCGTGGGTGGCGTCCCCGCGGTCCCACGAGCCACCGCCGTCACCGGTCCCGCGAGCGGGACGGACGCAGAGGCGGGCCCCGACAGCTCGCCGTCGGGTACCCGACGCGCCGCCATCGTCCTACGACGCCGGCGACGGCGGGCGGGTGTCTCGTGCACCACCCAGTCCGCGGGCGAGGCGGCAGTCGGCGTGTCGTCGATCACCTCGACGTCGACGTCGTCCGTCTCATCATCCACACAAGCGGCGGGTGGCGAGCGGGCGGTCGCCGCGTCCTCCCTCACACTCGTCGCCGTCGCGGGCAAGTCGCCGTGCGCGCCTACCGCACGCCCGCTGGCAGAAGCGGGCGAGCAGCTAACACGTCCGCCAGCCACCGCACCCGCATATGTGCCGCGTGTAGCAACACGTGCCGCCGCCACCCGAGCAGCAGCCGCCGACACCGTAGCGCGCACGCCGGCGCCGGGGGCCGGCGCGGCACGCACCACGGCGGCTGGCGACCCGCGCACCGCGGCGGGCGTTGACCCGCGCACGGCGGCGAGCGGCGGCCCGCGTACCGCGGCCGCCGGCGGACCACGCACAGAGACGGCCGGCGGCCCACGCACCGTTACGGCCGGCGGCACACGCACCGTGACGGCCAGCGGCCCACGCAACGTAGCGGCCGGCGGCCCACGCACCGTAGTGGCCGGCGGCCCACGCATCGCGACCGCCGGCGGCACACGCACCGCGACGGCCGGCGGCCCACGCGCCGTGGCGGCCGGCGGCCCACGCGCCGTCGCGGCCGGCGACCCGTGGGTCACACGTGCCGCAGCAGTCGCCGGTGCTCGCACCGATCCGGCAACGGCCGGCGGCCGTACACGCCCGGAGTCAGCCGCCGGCGGCACACGCGCCGCGGCGGCAGCCGGCGAGGCACGAACAGCAGCAGCAGCGGCAGGCAAAGCGCGAACAGCGGCAGCGGCAGCCTGCACGGGTGCCACAACAGGGGCACGGCTCGCCTTCTCCAGCTCGTCGACCCTAGCGCGGAGGCGGGCGTTCTCCTCGGAGACACGGCGGGACTCGGCGGTAGCCGTGCGGACACTCAGTTCCGCAACAGCGTCCCCGATCGCCGCCGTAGCCTTCTTCAGGCCACCAAGCAGCTCGCCCTTTATATTTTTGGACTTGCGGCCCACTTCAGCTATGTATAGAATAGCCGAGTTTATCTGGGCCACAAGTTCCCCCACCGGTACGACGCCCCCCGCGAACGCCGCTGACGTCGAGGCACGCGGCGATGTCGACCGACGATAGTACTGAGCCGTAAGGCTCGCCACCTCTGCCTGCGCGCAGAGCTTCTGCTCTTCGCGGGCGGCCTCCTTCGCCTCACCAGCCGTTCTACGGGCGCCGCCGCGCTTCGCCGTTCTGCCACGGGCCCTTGCGGCGACACCGCCGCGCGTCCCTACGCGGGACACCTTTGGGAGCAAAGCCGTCTCCTCCTCGCCATCTGGCTCAGAGTCCCACGACCCATCCGACTCAGTGGAGCGGCCTCGCTTCCTCGCTGCCACCACCCACAACTTACCGCGAGTTGGTTTTTTTCCCTCGTGGGTAGTTCGAGCGCCGCCGCCAGACGCCTCGCCGTCTCCCGCCATAGCGGCGCCGGCAGCCGACAGATCGGCGCCAGGCGCCGCGGCCGCATCCATCGTAGCTTATAACGTGCACTACGCACGCACACGCCAAACACAGATGCACACGTATGCAGGCACTTCACACTTTTATTTACTAATAAATAAACAAAAGCAATTGCTGCGGGTACTTATTTGCAAAGTAGCGAACAGCGCACACATCTACTCGCAATGGCGTACCGACGCAGACTAACCTAACCTAACCTAACCTAACCTAACCTAACCTAACCTAACCTAACCTAACCTAACCTAACCTAACCTAACCTAACCTAACCTAACCTAACCTAACCTAACCTAACCTAACCTAACCTAACCTAACCTAACCTAACCTAACCTTTTTTTTTTTTTTTTTTTTTTTTTTTTTTTTTTTTTTTTTTTTTTTTTTTTTTTTTTTTTTTTTTCGGAGGGGAAATCTCTGACAGATACCCGGCGTCTCGGGGAAAACGCCGAGTTATGTGGGGCTCGCACCCACTAAAACCCCTCCGGTGTTCCGTCTCTCGCCATTCACACCGAGCTACGTGATTCGCAAAGACACCTCCGCAACTCGGCTGGCGACCCCGTCCCCACCTTTTGCGTTTCCGCATAGGGTAGCGGTGGAGGAGCCATAGGCGCTCCGCTACCCCCATTCTCTTCATCATAGCATCCATCATATCTTGTTTGTTGTGCTGGTCGCACCAGTTACGATCGTGGGTCGCACGTGTGGTGGCGCCCGCTCCACGTCGATCTAGCACGTACCTAGCACCACTCTTCCATCACCTTGTGTTTCTGCTCGGCACACCATTCCGATCGCGGGGCAAGCGCGTGGTGACGCCCGGCCTGCGGTCTGGCATGTATAACGAGCCATTCATTCATCTTCTGTCACTGATCGTACCGTACTAGACGCGGGTCGCAGGTCAGTGACGAGCGCTCCGCGCCAGCCGGAAGGCACGATCTGAGCGCCATCCCTCTCCTCGTCTTATGTGACGGTCGCACCAGTTACGATCGTGGGTCGCACGTGTGGTGGCGCCCGCTCCACGTCGATCTAGCACGATCCGAGCACCACTCATCCATCACCTGGTATATCTGCTCGGCACACCATTCGGATCGCGGGGCAAGCGCGTGGTAACGCCCGGCCCGCGGTCCGGCATGTATAACGAGCCATTCATTCTTCTTCTGTCGCTGATCGTACCGTACTAGACGCGGGTCGCAGGTCAGTGACGAGCGCTCCGCGCCAGCCAGCAGGCACGACCTGAGCGCCATCCCTCTCCTCGTCTTATGTGCCGGTCATGCTACCCAGATCACAACTCCAGATTCAGCACGACCTCTGCACCGTTCATCCATCACATTTACTCACGCACTCCTCGCGTGCGCGGGCGGCGCGGCTGGTGCCCGCCGCCCCATAAATTAATCCTCATTCATGAAATCACTTTCATCCCTCTATCTTGCCGACCGCCGTGTCAGGGACACTAGACACGGCGCCGACCGACACTTCGTCATTCAGGCGCAAGACCTACCCCGGGTCTTGCACCCTCTGACCGACACCCGCTCTGCGCCTTCTGCGCTCCCGCCTTCCGCGCCGTGCCTCGGGGTCACGCTCGCGCTGCCTCTCAGCCTCCTCTTTAGCAGTCATGACTGCCTCAGCGAAGTCCTGGACGGCCCGCCAAGCTACCTCGCTGTCGACCATCGAGCGCACGACGGCCGGCAGCGACAGGTCCACCCCTATCACGACAGTCAGCGCCGCCCTCTCGTCCGCCCACGCCGGGCACTCCACCAACGTGTGATGTGCCGTGTCCTCGTCGTGACCGCAGTGGTGGCACTCGGGTGTGGGTTCCGCTCCCGCCACCCTCCACAGATATCTCCCGAAGCAACCGTGCCCCGAGAGGAGCTGCGTAAGGTGGAAGGAGAGGACTCCGTGCCTCCTCGTCAGCCAACGCTCGAGAACCGGCCTCACCGCGGCGATAGTGTCGTGGCCCGCCGTAGGCTCCTCGAGTGCGCGCAGCCATCTGATGAGCAGACGTCTGCGAGCTCGCATGCGCCAACGCAGCATCTCCTCCCTCGACGGGGGCTCCCCCGCGGCCCGGCACTCGGCGACGCGGTCGTACACCAGCGTGAGCACACGTGCATCCATCTCCCAGGGCAGGCAAGCAGCCAGCACACACGCCGCCTCGTAAGAGACGGTGCGGTAGCCGTGCACCATTCGCAGGCAAATAGCCCTCTGCGGACGGTGCAGCAGGGCCCTGTTCGCCCGCCCCAGGGAGTCCTCCCACACGGGTGCTCCGTACAGCGCCATCGACCGCACCACCAGCGCGTAAAGCCGCCGGCAAGCCGCATTCGGCCCACCGACGTTCGGCAGCAGGCGGCCGAGGGCACTGCACGCGGCCATGAGTCGCGGCGCGAGCCGTCGGAAGTGCTCGCAAAACGTCAGACGCGAGTCCAGAACGATGCCGAGGTAGCGCATGGCCGACCCGACATCGATCCCCACCCCATCCACCGTCACTCGAGCCCCATTCGGCGGCCCCCTCCGCGGCCCATGAATGCACAGGGCCTCGCATTTGTGGAGCGCCACCTCCAGCCCCAGTCCTCGGATGCGCTGAAGCACCTCCTCTACACTCGCGGTAGCGAGCGCGGCCGCTTCGCTAAAGTTAGCGCCGCGGGAGGTGACCAGCGTGTCATCCGCATAGCAGGTCACGCCGGCCCCCTCCGGTAGCGCACCCCGCAGCACCCAGTCGAAGCCGATGTTCCACAGCGTAGGGCCAAGGGCCGAACCCTGCGGAACGCCGCGTGACATGGGTTTCGCCGCCCACTCGTCCCGCGCCGGATACCGGATCTCCCTCTCGGAGAGGTAAGCTCCGATGATGCGGCGCATGTGCTCCGGGAAGCCGTGGTACTGGAGCGCCTCCTCAATGCAGGCCCAGGGGAGGGTGTTAAACGCGTTCGCTATGTCGAGCGAAACAGCGAGTAACATATCGCGTCCCGCCAGCGCCTCCTCCGCCATCCCCTTCACTCTGCGGATCGCGTCGACGGTGGACCGGAAGTGCCGGAATCCAAATTGGGCCTCGGAAAGGTCCGGCCCCACCGTCTCCATGTGCCGCACGAGTCGGGCCACCAGGATGCGCTCGAACAGCTTCCCCACCTCATCCAAGAGAACGAGCGGGCGGTAGCCTGATGGCAAGTCCGCCGGTCGGCCCTCCTTCCTCAGCAGGACAAGTTTACCCACCTTCCACGGCTGGGGAAACTGGCCCCGCACGAGGCACGCGGTGAGCAAGGCCCTGAACCTCTCCTCCAGAGGGTCCAGGGCGATGATCAACGCGCGCCCCGGGATCCCGTCCAAGCCCGGGGCCTTTCTGCGGCCGCGAAGGCGCTGCATAGCGGCACCGAGCTCTGCCGCCGTCACTTCCGGCGCTTCGGTTTCGGCCGTCCCATCCGGTAGTCCCATCGGGGGAGGCGTAAGTCCATTCGCGGGTGGAAATAGGCCGGCGACCACAGTGTCCACCGTCTCCGGCCTCATGCTCCGGGTGAGCGGCGGCGCAAACGGGCGGAGCTTGTCTCGCACCATTCGGTACGGACGGCCCCACGGGTCTGCGTCAAGGGAGGCCAGCATTTCTGCAAATCCGGCGTCCTTTGCCGCCGCAATGGCTGTCGACAGAGCAGTCTTGCTCTCCCTGTATGCCGCAAGCAGGCGGTCCTCCTCCTCGGGATCGCGGAGTCGCCGCCGGCGGCTGCGGGCGTGTGCACGCCTAGCGCGCACGCAGGCGAGCCGCAGTTCCGCGATCTCCAATGACCACCAGTGCACGCGGCGAAAGGGGGCAC